>JAJOZX010008822.1:10000-166224 GCA_023014485.1 Bathynomus jamesi | reverse complement strand
TTAATGTTACAAATACAGAGTGATTTGTGATACATCACCAAAAAGAAAAACTGTCCAAATTTTGTCTCTCACCTCATAAATGCTCTATGTGACTTCCCCTAGTTACACGAGCAACGTCGACACGTTAGTCGAATTCCTCCCATACTCGCTCCAGCATGTCCGTTGTCACTGACTCTACGGCACAGGGTTGCCAGATTGGATTTTTTAAAGCCAAATTCCATAAATTTGGCTTTTTTTCAACTTGCTTCGCTTTATAATATCAATTTGGCTTTTTTGGCTTTTTATTGGCTTTTTTCAACTTGTTTGGTTTTATAGTATCAGTTTGATTTTTGGGCTTTTTCCAGGATCTTTTTTTATTTTTGCCTTTATAATATCAGTTATACTGTTTAGCCTCTTTTAGCACGTGTTTTTTTCCTTGTACCAAACGTGTATAGTGAATCTAGTCTTGTCCGTGGCGTTACATTCGAGATTCATACACGTTTGATACTTGTTCAAACGGAACGGATGCCGGGACGCGGGGCGCGGGCGGGAAAGCAGTCAACACTTAGCATCGGTGCGGATCGGTACTGTGCGTCGTGCGTGTGTAGGCGGTAAAACTTGGCTATCATTCGAGTGAACCAGTTTAGTTAAAGTTCTAGTTTATGTAAATTTTGTTTTTGTTCTACAACCATGTCATCAAAGAAGTGGAAGCTATCGTACGACAGCAGCCGTAAATACAATAGTAAGTGGGAAGAAACGTTTGTTTGGGTGAAAAAGTCTGTTGATGGTTCAGATTCAGCTTATTGCAAACTTTGTCATTACAATATTGCTCCACGAATGAGTAACCTCTCAAATCACGAAAAGTATATGGTGTCGAGGCTACTTGTTCTAATGTGGAGGACACTGCTGAAGAGGATCTGGAGCTTTTCATGTAATGTGAGTATGTGATCTATACTTAAAATTATTTGGCTTTTTTTGGCTTTTTTTCGTGCATAGTTTGGCTTATCACTTAGGTTTGCATCTGGCAACCCTGCTACGGCAGTAACAATGCGAGTTCGGAGCTCATCCAAAGATGTGGGCAACGGTGGCACGTACACAGTATCCTTAACGTACCCCCAAAGGAAGAAGTCGCACGGTGTAAGATCCGGCGACCTAGAGGGCAACACACAAAACGCCTTCTGCTGTGCGGACGCCATTTCCACACTGACTGTTTGTTGCTAGGCTAGGCCACGGCGTGATTTTGGAGCCCTCTCGCGGTGATCTTGTAAAACTCGGAGATTTCCTCTTTCATGTGGTGTATACACGGTTGATAAGTACGGAAGTATTCTCAGTTGAAATCGGATGAATCAGTGTGAATAGCCCTGTATATATATATATATATATACAGGGCGTCCCAAAAAAATGTATACACACTTTAAATACTTATAAAGGCAGTGTTTATTAAAATACATTTCATTTTCAAAATGTAATAGAATCTACAGACATTATTTAATTGTTTTGTCAACGCCTGTTTTCAAACTGACGTCCGTTCTGGTCCAGGCACTGCTGATAACGCGAAGCAATGGAATCGCAAACATCACGAAACATTTCGTTTGGTATTTGTGTGCATTCTCGTTCAATGGCTGCTCTCAATTCAGCGACTGTTGCAGGTTTTATAGCGTAGACTTTGTCTTTTAAGTATCCCCATAAAAAAAGTCTAGTGGTGTGAGGTCTGGTGAACGCGGAGGGTATTCTACGAAACCCCTTCGTCCAATCCACATCCACATCGTGCCAAGTACCACTCGCAATACTCCACTCTTCGGTCCGGATCATCTTCATTAATAGCATGGACTAATCTTGGAATGTAACTTTTCCATTGACAGTGCTTCAAAATGCGTTGGACAGACGATTCTGAAATTCCTACCTCACGACTCGCTTGCCGCACAGATTTTCTTGGACTTTGGTGATACGTTTCCAGTACTCTTTCTTGCTTTGTGGGGCTTGTCGATGTCCGTGGTCTTCCGGAACGCTTCTTGTGGACATTCTGAACAGTTCCATCGGCTTCAAACTTATCTCTAATTCGAGTGATGGTAAGTCGCGTTGGTGGATCTGTTTGAAACTCCCTCCTAAACTGTCTTTGCACTTCAACTGCGTTTTCACACTTCCAGTAGCGTTTTAGAATGAATTTCCTTTGTTCAAAGCTTAGTCTGACTGCCATTATTAATTCTAATGGGTTTAACTTGGAAAGAAAGAAACATCAATTGAGCTATCAGCTGTTAAATTGTGTATACATTTTTTTGGGACGCCCTGTATATATAAAATGTATGTTTTTGTACCACATATTTTTTATTATTTATTTGCATACATGTTTTATTTACAGTGACTCAGCACTCGTTACTTTAAAAGTTGGACAAATTCCAGTTTATACTTGTAACAATACTGAAACTTATCGTACTGTCACTGATTTTAAATGTTGATCACAGTCTAATATATGTTCATTTAGAGCTTAATACCGGTGTTGAGACTTTTGTTTTTCAAATGAACTAAGTTTAGGCCTTTATTTCTCTTTTATTTATTTTATTTTTAAGCTGCAGCGAAAGTTTTGTAATTCCTTGCACTCTGAAATGCAAAAAAGAAGAAAGCAAAATGAATAACAAGAATAAGAAAAACAATTACAGTATTTCGTAATTGGTTTACCAGAACATAAGATTTTGATTCTAGAGCTAAATTCTTTTAAAATTATAAACTGGGTTTTAAGTTAGAGTTAAAATGGCATTTTTCTGAAATTTCGAGTGTAAAATCTGTTCATTGGGGCCCACTATCCCAGGTGATTATGCCTTGGTTGATAAGGAAAGTAGGTCACGAACTAGCAAACTACCCTATTCATTAATTTTAATTAACTGAGCCAATTGTAGTTTTATAATGGCGTTTCACTCTTAAAAATAAGCCATGTTGCTGGAGTTTAGGCCTACTGAGCTCAGACGTCCGTTTCTTCTAAAAACGGCAAAGGTTTTTTCTTAGGCTAGGCTATAATGATATAACTCTTAAGTTGGGTAATACAACAGACTACAATACTTCACAGTTTTGTCATAATAGATTAGTAATTTTTGTTGACATCACTAGTGAAACGAGAAAGGCATCAACAAGCTTACAAACTTGGGCGAGATGGTGGGACTATGTACCCCAATCCCCTTTACATTACATTTTAGTTGGAGAACATGAACCCACTGGGGCCTCTCCAGATTAATCAAAGTTATGAGCTATATTTTATAATAAGGTAAAGATTTGGTAGAACATATCTACCTAAATTTGTTATGGAAAATAGGGTAATTATGTATTTTATCCCACTCAGTCATTTTACATACCAAAATACATTTTTCTAGTAGTATTTGATGTGATTTGTTCAAATATGACCTCCATTTCCGTCGGAAATGAGATCCAACAAAGTTATAGTACTTTGAAGTTTGGCTCATTTTCAAGGGAAATGGAAGTCAAAATCTAAGCAAAACACATCAAATATTACTAGGAAAATGTATTTTGGTATTAATTAACCTAACCTAACCTTACTTAAACGAGCCTAACCGTGGCTAAACGAGCCTAACCCTGGCTAAACGAGCTCTCGTCTGTATCCACCACCTAATCCATAATAAGGTAATACTCTAGGCTCGTTTAGCCACGGTTAGGTTAGGTTAATTAATACCAAAATACATTTTTCTAGTAATATTTGATGTGTTTTGCTTAGATTTTGACTTCCATTTCCCTTGAAAATGACCCAAACTTCAAAGTACTATAACGTTGTTGGATCTCATTTCCGACGGAAATGGAGGTCATATTTGAACAAATCACATCAAATATTACTAGAAAAATGTATTTTGGTATGTAAAATGACCGAGTGGGATAAAATACATAACCGAAAATAGGTTTTTCTGGTGTATTTCATGCTGTTTCAATTGAATCTGACCTTTATTTTTGCAGTAAATGTGGCAAATTTATAGTTTCAACCACAACTTATTTTGAAAAATAAAAATTAGGTTTTCCGGTGGTTTCTTATGTAATTCATCCGAAAATGACATTAATTTCCATCGTAAATTACTCGTTTTTGTGATTCTCTCCCCCCCACAATATGGGGGAATGTGTGGGAAATCAGGGTTTTTGGGTGGGGGGGATTAAAAATGAGTGATTTGCGACGGAAATGAATATCATTTTCAGATGAATCACATCGGAAACCAACGGAAAACCTAGGAACTAAACCTAACCTAACCTCACCTTATTGGAGTGATTCTGGTTCATCTGCCTCTTCCTCTGACTCATCGTCATTATGTGGGATTCAGACTGACCCAGGAAGAATATACTTCTGGATTAGGGGAATAAGAGTGGCTGCATCTCTCTTTTGAGCTAATGGCTCCACTAGAGGCACTATGAAAAATATCTTGTTTACACGTTCGATTCCCCCCAAGACCCAGGTCTGGCTTAATAGTCTTCCGCATTCGTGTTTTCTTTTTCCAAAAACTGATTCATCTACCTCAACCATAACTCCAGGACCATCGATCGGTTCCTATTTTTTGAACCAGTACTCCATGACCTCTGAATAAAAACTACGCTAGTCCATGCATATATTAGGGGAAAATTGCAAATAACGCCGAACTGTTTGATGATCCCACTTCTTTTGAAGCCAATGATTAATAAAAAGCACTAGTTTCCAAGGTGGAATGCGAGTTCCCTCGAGAAAAGTGCACTTATAATCGCTAATACTGAAATTATATGACTGTCATTTTTTTGTTTTGGGAATAACATAAGAACATCCACATTGCCACTGGTGTCTATCCGTGCAGTATGTACACAGGAGATCATAATTGTTACACTTAACTGAATTAGGCAAAACACTGTGCAAACGCAAAAAACTTAGGCTTTTACTATGAAATTTCGCTATAACTTGCCACTCATCCTCATTACAACTACGGTATCACATATAAGCGCCATTTTAAGACTAAACCACAATTATAAATGGGAGTGAATATGGCTTAGTACAATACCTTAAATATACCAATATACCACTTACAGGTACCCATTGCTAAAGTTAAGTTATTATTTTCAGTTATTATCCCAGTTATTATTCATTTGTGATGGAAGGGTAATTCCAGGACAAATAGACAAATGAAAGTGCCAAATGTACACTCCACCATCTCCAAAATTCATGAAACTTGGTGTGAGGGTTGGTTTTGGTCCAAATTACAAAAATCTGAATTTTTTTGAAAATTGGTCAAGTTGGTCAAATTTTATGGCTTGACCAAATTTTGGTCAAATGAAAAACTAACAATTTTCAAACGTAAATATCTCAGCTGCTAATTGTGGTAGCGTAATAAGTCTTAAATGATAAAATATGTAAAATTAACTATAGTTTCTAAATATGTATCATTTTTTTAGGGTAACAAATATAAAATTAAGATTTTTTTGGAAAAAATGTCAAATGTTTTTATTTTTTTGCAATTTGGCAGTGAAGATATCATTTTTCGAAAAAAAGACCAAGAATAAAAAAATTTTTATTTGATGTATGTACACCATAATAAGTAATAAAAAGTCAGTTTATAGTTTATTATAAGGCTCAAAACTGAGTTTGAAATTAAGTAATAAAATTTTTTTCAGACGACGAAGATTTATTACAGACTTGTTCATCCAAAAAAAGACAATTTTCAATTCATATAAAAAATACATGTAGATAAACCAAAGGAGAAAAATCTTTTAAAATATATGTACAATGTACATACATAACCCCTCTTATATTTAGGGACAGAATATATTGACAATAATAATGTTTAATTTATAAAGCGCTTATCAGAGTATAAAATACTCTTCCTAATACTACACATACACAAGTCTTTGAGAATGAATTAAGAGACGGTATTCTCATCCAGTGAATCCAAATTTAGACACTAATAAATAATAAAAAAAGAATTTGAAAAGATTTTTATAACTATTAAGTAGATACACAAATCTTAGATAAAAATTTTAGAAATATTATATAGACAATCTTAAATAGTATACATTCGATAGAATTTATTTTATCTTCTTTGAAAAGTTATTTAATTCTTGAAGCGGAAAAATGTATTGTATTCTTGTTCCTCCTCGTAAACTTGCTTCAATACTCCCAAATATATTTTCTGTTGGAACGTGACAAACATCATCTTGCGCAAGAAAAATGTATGAGGGACATACGCCCAAAGGATGGAGAAATTTTATCAGAAAATCGTCATATTCACAGTCAAAGGACTGGACTAATCCGAGCCATAGTTTATTTTCATACATACAACACAAAAGAGCCTGTTTCAATTTTGCGTTGAGAGACTATTATGTTCTTGATCCGAAGCAGAAACTCTAATGAGCTCTCTTATTTTGACTGACTGTGCACTCTGAAAGAGTGGATAAACCTTCAACGAATTCTTGGAAATTGGGACGAAGCGATGTAATTGTTGAGTACCTTTGATAGAAGTAATAGGTTCACTCAGACGTTTTTGCAAAGAAAGCTCTACATCTACAACTTCTGCCTCAGAGACGTAAAAAAAGTCGATAGCAGTTAGGAATTCTTGAGAGCAGAAATTGTAGAAGTCCTCAACTGTTAAGATTTGATGGTCGAGAGGCCGTCGTAAGCTTTCTCTGGCGACTGCTCTTTTTACCGTTCCGCCAATACCATTGCAGGCATTTTTCCCATGGGATGTCGCGAAAAAATTCCACTCAGCATGAATTTTGAAGTCTTCGAAATGATGGCATAAATTTAGAAAATTTGTTTTATTCTTATACTGAGCCGCGCATCCATCTGTGAAGTAATGAATTTTAGTTAGGTTTGAATTTTGTTGTTGGATGCACTGGATTAATTTTTTGAGAAAACTATGAACCAGAATTGTATCATGCCTGCGACGGTTTGAAACGAAGCAGTAACTTTTGCAAATTAGTTTTCCTGCATTGTTTTTGGAATAATAAACGAATGGGTGCACTGTACATTGCGAGTTCTCCCAATGAAACCCCTGGGCACAATCTTGTACGATGAATGAGAAGTTATCCGCAAAATTGCCCACCAAAACACCTTCATTTTCGGGCAGAGTTTCTTTTAGATTTTTGAAGTAACTCGACTGACATTTATTCGTGAAGTGGTGTCTTGTCAGTTGTGCAATTTTTTGGTGAGCGATTCCATATATTCCTCTGGAGTTTCAGTGATATCTTTTAACATACAGTGATCGATGGACACCCATTGTTTATATTTTATCTCTTCCATCGCCATGAAGTCCAAACTTTCCAAATAATTTTTGATTCCGACCTCTCGCAGGCATCTTTTGCATCGGTGCATCATACAATCTTCATTGTCCATGCTGCAGATGGATAAAGACATTAATTTTTTGTAGTCTAAATCTTTAATGCCTAACGCTGATATTTGTAGTTTCGGATTTTGGTGATGCGTACATACGCAGACACTGTGAGTTCCGCTTTGTCCCGCAAGCATGCACCATGACGGTCGAAGATGAGCAAAGGTACTAAAGCCTATTTTGGGATTTTCATCATTTTTTGCATATTCAGCATATAACTCTTTCAAGTTACACAATACCAGTCTTTTTTGTTTTTTTATTTTTTCACCCTCTTCATTTATTGCAAACTTGTAATCTTTGATTCCCGGGCACATCCTACTATATTCGTCATTTTCATAAAACTCCTGAATTATTTTTTCATTTCAGCTGTGATGACCTTCCCTTTCGTCATGTTTGGAATGTTAGGAAGAATCCCAAACTGTTTTTGAAGATTGCGGCTCTTACGCACCATATACTTTGTTGCTCCAAAGAAGTCAGCAGTTTTTTGAATGGGATAGGGATACAATGATAGTATTTGTAACCAGGGTTGTGGAGTCGGAGTTGTGGAGTTGCACGTTTCAGGGCGGAGTTGGAGTTGGTAAAAAACTTCCGACTCCAATTTCTGTGTCCTGTGTCACCCTTAATTTCTAAATCCTAAATACTAACATTTAGGTTATTTAGTTTTTTTGGTCAATAAACCTAATTCATTGATAGCCCCTAGATTAAGTTTTTTAATATTTTTTTTTACATTTTCAGAATATACAATTAATATTTATTTAAATATAAAATATAAAATATAAAATTTCATACTTAGTGTGGTGGTGATGAAATGTCTTATTATTATGATAATTATAGTGTGAAACACTAGAGGAGTCAGTCGTATATTTAAAATGTGAGGAGTCGGAGTCGGAGTCGGATTTTTAGATTTTTTACAATGTATGGAGTCGGAGTCAGAAAATTTTGGACCGACTCCACAACCCTGTTTGTAACCTAAGATTGCGATCGTTACTTGCTTGAAATTTCTCCTTTAATTCTTCCATAACCTTTTGATACCTGAAATAAAGTGTATTTGATATTAAGTTTAGTATTTTTAATTAAACTTTTCATAAAATATATGTATATGTATTATATTGTCTGATTATAAAAATGTAAACAGATAAAACTTAATTTAGTATATACTTCGATGACTGTATTAAATTTAATTTAAAATGTCAAATTTCAATAACTATGCCCAAAAAGTAGTCTTGCCTCTCTAAATCATCTTCCAAACAACTTTTTTTGGACGGACCAGCTTCAGAATAGTCAATAGGAGCCCCATAAGCAGCTTCAAAACTTCGTTTAACTTTTTCCATTGTCGATCTGAATTTCGTAGAAGCCTTTATCTGTTTTTGTCCCGGCTTCAATCCAGCTGTAAAACAAATTCATAAATTTAGGTTGCGTGAAATAATCAAATATCAAATATTTTGTATATATGTATTCAAGTGCTGATGCTAATATTTAAAAACAGAAAACTACGAATTTGGCATTAACAAACAAATGTCCTGAACAGAGTCTCTATTGTTTTATTACATGTTTTAATAGGGCTTTCATCAAATAAAGGTAAAATATTGTCGCTGAGCAAATCTTTATTGAATTGCCTGTCTTGAACGACAAATTCTTCCAATGGTGGTGGATTCGTGAAATCGCTACTGCTTTGCTCTATACATTCGTTAAGTATGTCTGGCTCAGGTATTTGTGCAGGTTCCGGCTCTCTGGATGAACATTGAACATGTTCTAATACAATTGGCTAATACAATTGTGGGCTAAAAAGGCCAGAATCAATTGAAAAAGCATGAAATACCCCAGAAAAACCTATTTTCCTTAGTAATATTCATGGCAAAAGTAACCAAACCTAACCTTCCAGTAGTGGCTACAATACACTTGTTGATTTTCATAGTAATTGAGTTTGTTACAATACTGAGAACACGTAAGAGAGGTCTTGAGCATGCTGTGAGCTCAAAATTTTAGTGACAGCAGCACTATCACCCCTCAAAACTTGTTTAATAATGTCCTACTCAGACTGAGAGCACCCACCACACAGCCATTCTAAAGCGACTGTTGAATTCAAATTTTAGCTGCTTGGCTAATGATAATATGACTACATATGTCACTCAATGAGTTGGTTTGACTAGTGAATAAGGGCACTAAAATTTAAGGTAAATCTCTAGGAGCACTCCATTTTTCAATATTAAACATACACTCATAAAACATATACCATTTGAAAAATCACATTTTTCTGAGTCTAAAAATGTAGTAATCCAAAAGTATCAATAGCAAATAAAAAGTAACTAGGTTTAAATATAAAACCCTATACTGATCAATTTGTGATGCATGATGTTTACGGGGGCTCTGCCCCCGTACCCCTGAGACCTAAATTATATAAATGATAATGTAATAACATATTCATGTTAGGTTAGGTTAGCGTAACAATTACCAAAAATACCATCTTACAACACAGACTGAAGATTTATAACTTAGCCAACCTTTATAATGTACCATAGTTAATGATGTCATGTGTCAAACAATTAATTAAATCGTTACTTTTTATTTGCTATTGATACTTTTGGATTACTACATTTTTAGACTTGGAAAAATTTGAGCTTTCAAATGGTGTATGTTTTATGAGTGTATGTTTAATATTGAAAAATGGAGTGCTCCTAGAGATTATCCAAATTTAATAATTTAAAAAATAAATATCTCTATAAATAGGAATTTCCACCAAAGTTAGTACCATATAGAATAAAGTATTCTTGTTTTTTTCACTCCATCCAATTGTATAAATATCAATATAGAGTTTGGTGGATGTGTTCTACCAAATCTTAATTTATAATAATAAAATCTTTCAAAACATTAATCTCAAGTCAGTTAATTAACATATAATGGTTTACTACTACTAAAGTAGCCTACATAACTTAGGCTAAGAATATACACTATGTACTTAAAATCTTGCAAAATGTCAATTTTAAATTGGCTAATTAGTATATAACTATGTACTATTACCAGTGTTGGGCACTAAAGCGTTAATCTGATAACAGTTAATTAACGAAGTTAACTTTTTTTAATGGACTATTAATGGAAGTTAATTTCTATTTATCGTTATCGGACCAGTTAACTTCTGATAACTCGATATTTAGTCTGTTAAAGTCCTTTAACACATTAACTGCGAGGAGTCATTCACGGAAGATCACCGCTCCGTGAATGAATTCAAACCACCATAACTTCAGTCTGCCAATTCCATCCTCTGCTGCAGTGGAACGGCTCTTCTCTCTCGGCAAGGACATCCTGAGGCCCAAGAGGTCAAGACTGGCAGTTGGGCCTAACTTTGAGAAGTTGGTCTTTCTGAAGGACAACCAGCACATTGTGTCATAGTCTTTAATAAATGTGCCTAAAATTTAATTTTACCTTTCAGTTCCTGCCATAATTATTCTCTGGTAAATTAAAATTTAGTTAATGGTTAGTGGTTACAAGGGTTTCAAAACATGTAATCAGTACATTTTTTATTAAAAATAAAAATAAAAAAAAAAGTTAAGCCAAAAAGTTGCAAAACTTGATAAAAATAGTTAAATACCTATTTACTGTTGGATTTTGCATAAATAAACATTTTCTATGGGTTTTAAAGCTTTTTTCCTTGATTTTTTTAAATGTTAAAGAAATAGTTATCATTAACTTCCATTAACTTTGCAGTAAAATTATTGGATTATCGTTATTGGAGTTAAAAATTGGGGTTAACGGATTATCATTATCGAAGTTAACTTTTTGGTTAACGGTGCCCACCACTGACTATTACCAAAGTAGCTACATAAATTAAGCTAAGAATATACAGTATTTACAATCTATAAACTAGGCCCCTATCTCTCTCATTCATGAAAGTGTCCAAATTCTTCTTAAAATTAACTGGGTTACTGTTTACCATATCATATGGCAAGTCATTCAAAAAATCTACTCCTCTATGACAAGAAGTATTTTTGTACTTTGAATTTACCTTTAAGTGCTTCTCCCTCAAGGGTGTGCTGCTCCCACAAAGTCTGCTCAATGCCACCCAAGGTGAGGCCATGATGTAGCTGCCCTTTACTCATGCTCATGCCATAGGATTTCACCCACTATTGAATTTTTGAGGGCTGCTCTGGCAGAGGAATACCCTGGCACTGTGGGTTGGTCAGGTATGTTGGCTGAAAACATGTCCAAATATTTTTTAAAAGTATCTACTGGGACTGCACTTACATATATCTCTAAGGTACTGGTAAGGAGTTAAACAGGTGAGAACCCTGCCTGGAGAGACTATTACATTGAAGAGTTTGAATCCTTTTCAGGCTCTTTGGTGGGAGGTGATGTTTTTGACACATTCTGCCAGTTCTTGTCAAGGTGGGTACAGTTGGTTCTGTATTGGAGGTGATGAAAAGCCCTTTTAGAATTTTCTAGGTGTAGATCAGAATGTATCTGGGTCATTCCACATCAAGTGGATCTGTGGTCCCCACCTCACCATGTCAGATTTTGTTCTAACTTTGCTCACAGATTTCTTTAAGCCTTAAAGGAAGTTCTGCAATGTTTTAGTTCATATCTCTTGTGGTTCTGTCACTAGGGCTCCAAGAGCATGGGCAACTTTGTCCATCACATTGAACACCAATTATTTGTGCCATTTTTAGCTAGTCAGCATTCCACAGTAACAAATCCTTATGCTCTGAAAATTTGCTCCTAGGGTCAAAATTTACTGTAGATTCAAAACTCACATTACTAGAGTTCTAGGAAGTATAGGTTTTCCATAAAATATCCCCAAAGTAGGGTTCAAATTACATTTTGATTCCTGGGAAGCCACTTTTAGAAAATTATAGCTCTGGATCTACTTGACTCTGTGAGCTTTTGTTAGAAACCAAGAAAGTACTGCCCATATGCTACAAAATGTTTCAATCCAAATCTTCCTACATGTTCTAGTTGCTGAGATATAAGGCATCAAAAATGGCTGAAATTAATTTGTTAAAGGCCAAAGAACAATATATTTTTCTTTTGTTTATTTTTCTATTGAGTACTGTACCATGTACCATACATTAAAGGATTTTTATTTTTTTAATATTTGTTTAGCTATATGCACAAAGTCAAGTTAAATGTTTATTTTATTTAGTTTATGGTTAAACTATTGATTTTTTTCTTTTTTCTAATTGTCAGCAATTAAATTATATGAGAAATACTAAAAGTTTTCAATTTCCTCAATTTATATATATATATAAGCCTACTGGCTATATTAAAAATGAAAAAAAACATGTTTTTTTTATTTTTATAAAAAACCAATGGTTTTTTTTTTTTTTTTTTAAAATGTTTTTTTTTACCAACCGTGGCTCGCACCATACTCTAACAAAAACCAATGAAAAGAGCATGTCCTGAAATACTAGGGCCTAGTTTTTTATTTTAGTGTCTTGCTTTTTTGTAGGTCTAGTAGAGCTTTGAAATTTTGTTCTGTGTGATGTTTCTAGCATTATATTCATTAATTTATTTGCACTCCTGCATTGGTCCATGGTGGCTAAGCCACTGCCAATTTCTCTAATTGATAACTATTAAAGATACAGGTAATTTATTAATACAAAGGAGTCTGTTTCAGTTTTTCGAGAAATTGGCAACCCCATCGCCAAGGGGCCATGCCTGATAGCCGTGCAGGTCCAGTCACAGGTCCCACTCACCCACCAACTCCTCTTTCCTTGACTTTCTAACTGGATCCAGAACTGTGCAACTCCTTTTCAAAGCTTTCAAACAAATTTTCTATAGTAGACAAGGTATTCCCTGGCAGCATGTATCCTCTTCCCATGGCACTCAGTGTAGAAGCAGGAATAGTTGTCAAGATATGCTGCTCTGGAATCCAACAAGTGTCTTTCTTAGATGGCCACTGAAACTGTCATGCTGGCCCATGAGGATGCGTAAATGTAATTAATGCATCTTTTTCTTCCTCACAGACTTCACAAAATGTTTCCAAGCCACCACAAATCATCATAAATGCATGCCACATATTGGCCTGGTTGCAGTTTCAACTGTCATTGATCAATGTCACTGCATATTCCAACATTGGCCACAAAATAACATGTAGATCTAGATCTTGAAACTTGGCTAACTTGAATCTGTTTATCATTTACTGGAACAAAATGATGATTTTCTCGAGTTCCAGCTACTGTATGCCCATGATTAAATCTCATTTCCTGTGCTTCTATTTCATCAGTTGAAACAAAAAAGAATGTAATTCCGTGCACATCTTTTTGGCAAAATTCAGAGAGATCAGTAGGTGTGAGAATCTGACCAGTAACTGGTCTTTGCAAGCTGGCACGAGCTGTGTTTGCATTAGGGTCATTCTCTGTCAGATCAACCAAAAAAAATTGAAATTAACACCCTCATCTCTCATATTTTGCTGAAATTTGGTTTATAGGGACTTTGTGAGCCCTGAATCCATTTCTGAAATTATAAGGTCAATCCGACCAATGGTTCAAGAGATATGACCTCGGGCAATTTGAGGTCACTCGCGAGGTTACTAACATTTGGCAAGCCATAACGTGGGTAATAATTGTCATAATTATATAAAAGTATATATATTTAGAATCAGAAAACGACAAGGAATCCAAATATGCAAGTTTTAGAACTCTAGGTTGAAAAATAAAAAAGTTACACTGTAACCAAAATTTGAGGTCACGATTTGACCTCTGGGGTATCAAATGAGAATTTTTTTTTTTAAATGTAAAAAATGAAGGCATAGGCATTGGCTATTAGAATCAGCAAAAAAAAGTTTGTTTATGTTAGTATTTTTCATGTAACTAACATATAAGTGAACACCATATTCATAAGTTGTGCGTCAATTCTACCTATTTTTTCACACTTAAGCTCATAATTTGACCTATAGAAATTAAAATTACATTTTTTATAGATATAAAAAACAAAGTCAGAGTTCTTGACTAATAGAAACAATCATAAAAAGTTTGTTTATGTTGGTACTTTTCATGTAACTAACTTATAAGTGAACACCATTGGTCCTCGGGAATTTAAGAGAGATGTTTGAACTATATAAAAATGATGAAAAGAATCCCAAAATAGGATTTTCCACATTTGCAAAATTACAGCCATCATATTGTGTGCTTGCTGGTAGTGGTGGGACTCATTCTGTCTGTGTCTGCACATACCATCAAAATCCAAAATTGCAGCTGGCTGCATTGGGAGAAAGAGGTCTTTCATACAAGGATCTTATGGATTACAGTGTCTGCAGTACAGAAAGAGAGACTTGCATGATGCAACTTTGCAATGATTGCCCAAGAGAAGAGGGTGTCCTGGATTTTCTTGAGTTACTTGACAGTGTGAAATCAGCTCCAAATGAAATATCTTACAAGCAATGGGTGACTGTTGACCGTTGTACAATGGTTGATAAGGTGGAGCCACTTCATGAATACTTATCATCCCTAAGCATGAAAATATCCTGCATGGTTCGTCATCACTTTGTTGCTCAGCAACAATCACAGTACTTCAAGCAGTTGAAAGAAACACTACCACCTCAGAGCGAGGTAGTTATAGTAGGTGATTTCTCTGAGAATTATTCTTTCATTGTCCAGGATGCTGCCCAAGGGTTTCACTGGGACAATTCAAGTGTACAGTTCACCCTTTTGTCATCTATTATAGATCATCTGCAGACCAGGAACTTAGCCATTTTAGTGTGTGTTTCTTATCTGCATCACTAAAACACAACACTATAATGGTTTACTCATTCATATTGAAGCTTATGACATATGTTAAATTCAGATGCCCACAATTGAAGAAGGTGCACTATTTCTCAGATGGATGTGCTGGCCAATATAAGAACAGATACAACTTCACAAATCTTTGTTACCATGAAGAGGATTTTGGTCTGTCTTGTGAATGGCACTTCTTTGCTACATCCCATGGCAAAATGCATGTGATGGGATTGGAGGAACAGTGAAAAGAGCTACTGCTCGTGCCAGTTTGCAGAGAACTACAGAGAGGCAAATTCTTACACCAGAACACATGTTTCAGTTTTGTGAAGAAAACTTGAGCAAGAAGATAAATTTTTTTCTTTGTAATTACAGCTGATTTGAAAGATGCAGAAGAACGGTTGGAACATCGATTCAAGGATATAGGGCTATTCCTGGAACTCAGAAATATCATAGATTTGTTCCCCTAAACAAGGAAGAACTGATGGTGTATCCCATTTCAAGTGGCATTGGAGAAAAGAAAAATAAGGAAAAGTCATTTTACTAATGAACCTGCAATGCTTGGTAACCTAAAATGTGTCAAACCAGGAGAGTATGTGGCTGCATTTATGACATGCAAGTTTGGTATGGAATTGTGGAGGAATATTGTGAAGAGTTTGATGATTTCACTGTGAACTTTCTACATCCCTCTGGGTCATCAGGATCAAGTGCATATTATTATCCATCAAACAAGGATTCATGTGCAGTGCCAGGACATCATATATTAACTGTAATGAGTTGTCCTACCCTAAGAGGAGGCAGCAGAATTCAATACATTTTTCCACAAAAAGAAATTGATGAGAGCATCGAGCATGCAAAAATTGTATTAGGCTAGCACATGAATCCTCTAAGTAGGTCTTCCACTTTCACTATTATAACTATTATTGCCAGTGTAGATTAGCAGTGAATACAATTTTACATTTTTTGCCTTGTTTTTATATCTATAAAAAAATGTAATTTTAATTTCTATAGGTCAAATTATGAGCTTAAGTGTAAAAAAATAGGTAGAATTGACGCACAACTTATGAATATGGTGTTCACTTATATGTTAGTTACATGAAAAATACTAACATAAACAAACTTTTTTTTTGCTGATTCTAATAGCCAATGCCTATGCCTTCATTTTTTACATTTAAAAAAAAATTCTCATTTGATACCCCAGAGGTCAAATCGTGACCTCAAATTTTGGTTACAGTGTAACTTTTTTATTTTTCAACCTAGAGTTCTAAAACTTGCATATTTGGATTCCTTGTCATTTTCTGATTCTAAATATATACTTTTATATAATTGTGACCATTATTACCCAAGTTATGGGTCGCCAAATGTTAGTGACCTCGCAAGTGACCTCAAATTTCCCGAGGTCATATCTCTTGAACCGTTGGTCGGATTGACCTTATAATTTCAGAAATGGATTCAGGGCCCACAAACTCCCTATAAACCAAATTTCAGCAAAATCTGAGAGATGAGGGTGTTAGGTACTGGTTGATCTGACAGAGAATGACCCATTACTCACCTACTGGATACTCTGTTAGTGGGGTCATGGCAGCTGCTCCTGGTTGCTGAGATGGGAGATTTAGTGGCCAGTGAGGACCACCCAGAGGGCCTACAATTGAATAAAAATCCTTTGACTTCAGCACCACCTGCACTGCTAAGAATGAGAGAAATGAGGTGAGCAAGTTACCAATTTTAGTGTGGTTGAGATGATGTCAGATAGGCTGCTCCTACCAATTTGAAACTGGGTTCTCACCTTTAAGATCTCTGGGGCATAGCCAGTCTGCCTCTTTTAACGACTTACTCTTCGGTTTATGGTGGGAGGATTTAAAAAAGTAAAATGTCCTTTGCCTAATTTAATCAACGAAACAACAATAACACTTACAAGGTTAACTGCATCAGCAGGCAAGTTTTTACAGGTAACTAAAGAAAATATGAACAATTTTATTGATCATACACCACTGTGTATTCAGAACCAACTAAGCACTTGAAAAAAAATTATTACTACAAAACAAAAGAAACAAACATCATTAGTCCCATACCACACACAAAAATGTCAACATAAAATAAAACCATTAAATTATTGACCATCACCAGCCCATTACCCCACAAAGGAGACAAGACTTACAGAAAAAAAGGAACTTACATAACTAATGCAAAAAAACAAAGAATATTAATCACTAGGGCAAGGTCAATGAGTGTTTACCCAAATTGTATAAACCTGATAAGTCCCAGATGTGTCATTTTAAACTCCACTTCATCTCACAATCATTAAAGGTATTCTTGGCTCAATCAGTACAAACAAAAGCAATGTTTATAACAAAAAAATGTGAACACTGGCTTCAGCGTTTGTGCAGGCATTGGGGAAGAAAAAGCTTTGTCCAAATTCACTTCAATAAGCAGATGTCCCAGCCAAAAACAAATCCCTGATAAAGAGAAAAAAAACCAACAACATTTAGAGATAATCCCCCCCAGCAGTCATCAGTAGACTCTCAGGAATCCATGAGTGCAATGATGCCAGAAAAGGGAGCAAACCTGACAATAATTAATGTTCTAAGATTTTGGGATATGTATTTGCATTAATATGTTGCTCATAAGGCAGTTAAAGGTACAATTTAGTTCACAGCCTGAGAAAGCTCAAAATCCATTGTGATGCATATTGATAATTGAAGTTAGGTTTTTCAACAAGGTCTTTATAAAGGAAATCAGGCATTCAAAAATGATTATGATATTTACATGATAATTTTAAGTGATCCAAATATGTGAGACATGGTTCTTATAGCTAATGGTTAAACAATACAAAACACTAATGGTAAAAACAAGACTATAGGATCACCTACCACACCATCAAGGAAAAGTGAGATGCTTTCCCATCTCTTGAAATGGGCATATGATTGCCTCAAGCTTCTTATTGTTCTCTATACTGAGAGAATTTCAAAGCTGTTATACTCAGGCATATGATTGCCTCAATGTTTTTAACATTCTCTATATTGAGAGAATTTCAAATCTGTTATAATCAATTAAAAAGAGAAGAAAAACATTTTTAGTAACTCTGAAGGCCTGGCTTTCTAAGAAAGCTCCGGCCCAATGGGGATTACTGAAACCTCCCAGGCCCCACTGAGGGGTTTGGGAGCTCTCAGGAATCCTTCCCAATAGTGGAGTTCCCACCAACTTGGGGTGTTAACCATACCATCTCACCATCACATGCTGATTTTCCATGGCTGGTAGCAAAAAGTTCCATTCTGCTGTTATCCCACCAAAATCTTTGCTGTGCCAACAAAGGTTCATGAAATTTTTGTAGTTTTTGTACTGGCCTGCAGCACCATCACTGAAGTAATGAATGTGCTTGATTACTTCAAAATTTTCTTTCGGAAATCCAATCAACTTCTTCAGAAAGACATGTACTGCAACAGTATCATGCTTCAGACAGTCACTGATGACACACAAACATTCACTTCTAATTTCATCTGAAACTTTGTGATACATTACAAAAGGATGCAGTGTTGCTTGGCTGTTGTCCCAGTGAAAACCTTGCGCTGCATCTTGTACCACAAAAGAATAGTTCTCTGCAAAATCCATTAAGATTATTGCTTCTCCAGGTTTTATTTCCTCCTTTAGGGACTTCAGGTGAGCACCTTGGTGATTTGAAATGTAATGATGACCACAAAGGAAGATAATTTTTGAAGTCAGTTCTGTGATAAAATCCTCTACTGACAACTGTTTCATTACACTGGTATGCATATGAAATTTTTTTGTCTGCTGTGAGGGTTTTTTCAACTCATATTATATAATTTGACCATGCTGAATTCGAAAATGACATTGGTTTTCCTCAATCAGGTCAGGTTTTTTCTCTATTGGCCATTTATTATAAGTCCAATTTTATCCCCAAATTTATTGATTTTTTTAGCTTAAACACTAGATATGAGTAATATTATAAGAACACTCGTGAAAAATGAAAACATTGTGTGAATAAATACTTTTATTCATACAATGAATATGGAAAAAAGTTTATTGAGGAAGGAATGAAGTTTTTTTTGCTTTCTGTCTGTGTTTTTCTTCGGGCACGTCTCGCTTCAAACACCAGCAATAGTCCGCCAGCATATTGATATCCCAGTTTCCCTGGTACCTCTCTTCCATTATTTTGATATCTTGGTGAAATTGTTCACCCTGTTCCTCACTATAATCCCCGCAATTTTCAGGAAAATAGTCCAAGTGGGACCACAAAAAGTGCATTTTTATGGACATGCATGACCCATGAGCTTTGAAAGCTTCCATCAAGTTTTTGACAATGGACTCGTATTCTGGACTTCTACGCTTGCCAAGAAAATCAGTGACAACTGATTTGAATGCCTGCCAGGCATTCTTCTCAGTTGGAGTCATTGCATTTTCGAACTGAGTATCCTTGATCAAAGTTCGAATTTGAGGACCATCAAAAACCCCAGCATTTAGTTTAGCATCAGATATATGAGGAAATTTACTCTCGAGATATCGGAATGCTGAACCCTCGTCATTCATTGATTTGATGAAATTTTTCATCAAGCCCAGCTTAATATGAAGTGGTGGGGGCAAAATTTTTGTTGGTGGTACAAGGGGCACTGAAATGACATTATGCAACCCAAGTTCAAAATTCTCTCTGGATGCCCATTCACGCTGTGCATAGTGCTTCTCACCCGCTCGGCTATCCCATTTGCAGAGGAAATATGGGTATTTCATGTATCCCCCTTGTATTCCCAATACAAATGCCACAATCTGAAAAAAAATGAAAATATTTAAAGAATTTAGAGAATTTGTTCTATCGGATAAAAAAATCTATGCATTGGAATGTATCACTTCTGTGGGGAAGTTAAGTGTTCTTATACACACTCAAATAACCTTTGGAAAAACAACATAGTCAATAGCAATAGTTTACTAATGATATTAGTATTACCTTCAAATCTCCACAGATCCTCCAGTTATGTTGGTCGTATACGAGAGCATCCAGTAAAATTTTCATGTTATCGTAGCTCTCAGTAAGTTGTACGGAATGTGCTACAGGGACTGATGCAACCCTATTCCCAATGTTGAGAAGTACTGCTTTCAAACTTCGTTTAGACAAGTCTATAAATAGCCTCCATTCTGATGCGTTATATGGCAGGCCCAAGGATTCGATTAGCCCCTCAACATTGCAGCAGTACACTAAGGAAGAGGTATTTTCGTGCACTGCAAAAAACTTGATGGAATTCTTCCTCTCGTTTCTTATACCAGGAGAATGTTGTTCCTGGAGCCAGCAAGTTGTCCTCTCGAAGTCGTGAGCCCAAGATCTCGGCAGCTAATTTGGAAAGTCCTAAATCCCTAGTAAGATCATTAAGTTTGGCCTGGTTGAGAGGCCTCGGCGGCTCATTTGAAGCGGTATTTTGAGGTATATACGACTGGGACTGGTCATTGGCATTGGTCATTGATTCATCATCAGAATCATCGAAGTCCAGGGTTTGAGGTGGGTCGGGTATTGGAATTCCAGGACCATGGGGTACAGGTCTCATAGCAGAAGGAATGTCAGGGTATACAACAATGTGTTTATTCTTCTTGTTAACTCCTGAAAATAGAAACACAGAAACATGGATATAAAACTTGCATATGAAATAGAAGAAGCATTCAGACAGTGGTGGCTCGTGAGGGAAGGCTGCAGTCTGTAAGATATGAAATAGGTCGATGGAGTCTGTATATTTTCTTTCTTTTTCATTCATATTGTCCCTTCGGGGACAATATGAATGAAAAAGAAAGAAAATATACAATCATTGTATATGTAAATGTAACTTGTATAACAATATGTGTGTGTAAATGTAACTTGTATAACAATATGTATGTGTAAATGTATTTTCTATAACAATATGTATATGTAAATGTATGATTACCATTATGGTGAATATTACATTATGGTGAATATTATGTCAAGTTTCATACAAGGATTTCAAAATATTTAAGAAAAATAAATTTATAAGCCCACCTTGGAGGTTTGTCATGCAGAAATAGCAATCTGTCGCGTGATCCTTTCCTTCTCTCCAAATCATGGGAATTCCAAAAGGCAAAGATTTCGCTCTGCCTTTGCTCCATCTTCTCAAATTTTCAATGCACATCTTGCAGCACATATGAGGGGCAAAATTTTTGTCCTGGTCCCCTAGCTTAATTCCAAAGTATGCTCTATACATTGTCTTCACAAATTTAGTGATTTGGGACTGGTTATTTGGCATGGTAACTGTCCCACATATGTAGCAGAATCTATTGGGATAATTTTTACACGCTCTATTCATTATGAAATATTTTATCTATGTGCCTGAAAAGTAAAAAAAGATATTATACAAGTGAAACAAGTGATGATAGATGTTACTGTTCCAATTCCGCTTTGATAAAATCACGAAAAATTCTATTTTACTTATGAGGCCATAGCCGGATAACCTGAGCTGATTGAGAAAAACGGATTGCAGATTCGAAATCAGCAGGAAAGACTCTATAAGAATCACTTACAAAACCCTTGACAGCAAAATTGATGCATACCAGTGTAATCAAGGTGTCCCTGTCAGTGTGAACCCATTGTTTATATTCAATCACTTCTTGTGGATCCATTTCTGCTTGTTCTGTAAAAATAGCTGAAAGGTGATATTCTAGTGCTGGTGCTCCAGGGCACAGTTCACACCATTGTAGCATACAGTCTTTTGACTCCAAATTGCAAACACATTTTTGCATCAGCATTTTGTAATCCTCATGAATATCAGCTCCAGCCAACATCAGTTTCACATTTTGGTGAATTGTACATACACAAACATTGTGTAACCCTGCTACACCAACTGTTACACACCACTTTGGTCAAAGTTCACAGAACTTAGAGAAGCCAATTTCAGGGCCATTTTGATCTTTGTAAGCAATGTAAATTTCTTTCAAATTGTTGAGCAGCAGTCTTTTTTGTTTTTGAAGCTTTCTTCCATCAATCCTGACAGACACCCAATCTTTCTTCCCTGGACACATCTGGCTGAATTCATCATCTTCATAAAACTTTTGAACTTTTACTACTACTTCCTCAGGCAGTGTTTTTCCTTTCTTTTATCCTGGTATTGCAAGAATACCTGACTCTGCTTTCAATTTCCTGGCTGTTTTAACCTTTCAAAGAGAAACGCCAAATTCTTCTGCTGTTTATTGTATAGACCAGCTGTTAGGCTCCAGAGTTAGAATCTGCAGTTTCCTTTCTTTGTCTGATAATTCCATTTGGCTTTTCAATTCTTCCAACAGTATTTCATAATCTTCACAATTTCTGCACTTCTGTTGACTTGTGCTAGCGTCTGTTTCACCCACATCAATCCCTGTAAGAGCTGCCATTTTCTGACCAATAGCTTCTTGTGCTTGTCTTTATTTTGACATATCCTGGTAAATCTCTCTCGCTCACTTTTTGTGGTTTTACAGGGGAAATGTCAAGTGCTGAACAGCTGGTGTCTAGTTTTTGCTTTTTGTGCTTCTGGTGGATCAAATGATTCACTTGATGTTGAACTGATTCTTTGTATTTCAGCCCTCTGTTTCCTGCAATCAGGACAAAGTTTCTGTCCATGCTTGATGTCTTTGCCAGTCTCTTCCTTCAACAGTTGAGCTGTTGCAATGTCAATTGCCTGAAGTGATTTTTTGGGTAATGTTGATTTATGATATTCAAATGGGTTGCAACAGTGCTTCTGCAGACTCTCATATCTGGTCAAAAGAAGCTGTTTATGGTGCAAGCATATGCATGCATCTTCCTTAAATTGGACTTCTATTCCTGTTTGAAGAAAAAGTAGTTGTCTTTCCTGAACTGTCAGCTCTGTGAACAGTTTCAAACCACATTTTCTGGAATATGTTTTCAGGTGACACTGTTCCCTCTTTATTTCCAATAGTACAAGCTTCCAGTTTTCTTTGTTTCCATGGGTTCTCCCACATGAACACTACTAGTATCTGATGATTTGGCCATTTTCAGTTTTGATCTGAAAATAATAATAGTCATGTATTACATGTTGTTGAACATAAATAAAAATATTATGTATAGCCTAGCACGTAGCACCTAGTCCTGCACTATATAATCGGTAATAAGAACAAAAGAAAAATAAAACATTGTGCTAATGAAATAACAATTATAATGCTAGAAACATCACACAGAACAAAATTTCAAAGCTCTACTAGACCTACAAAAAAGTAAGACACCAAAATAAAAAACTAGGCCCTAGTATTTCAGGACATGCTCTTTTCATTGGTTTTTGTTAGAGTATGGTGTGAGATATCCCACATGATCATTTTGAGCTTTAAAGATGGGATGTTTTTGTCACATAAATTAATTTCAGCCATTTTTGATACCTTATATCTCAGCAACTAGAACAGGTAGGAAGATCAGGATTGAAACATTTTGTAGCATGTGGGCAGTACTTTCTTGGTTTCTAACAAAAGCTCAGAGTCAAGTAGATCCAGATCAATAATTTTCTAAAAGTGGCTTCCCAGGAATCAAAATGTAATTTGAAGCCTACTTTGGGGATATTTTATGGAAAATCTATACTTCCTAGAGCTCTAGTAATGTGAGTTTTGAAATCTACAGTAAATTTTGACCCTATGAGCAAATTTTCAGAGCATAAGGATTTGTTACTGTGGAATGTTGACTAGCTAAAAATGGCACAAATAATTCGGTGCTCAATGTGTTGGACAAAGCAGCCCATGCTCTTGGAGCCCTAGTGACAGAACCACAAGAGATATGGAACTAACACTTTGCAGAACTTCCTTTAAGGCTTAAAGGAATCTGTGAGCAAAGTTGGAACAAAATCTGACATGGTGAGGTTGGGTACTTTTCCAAAATTGGTCCACTTGACGTGGAATGACCCATCTCTCAAATCTTCTTTCTATGGAATAAAGGCCAAGGCCTCTGAGCCTATCCCGATAGTTTAAATTACTTTTACCCATCTGTTGCTCATCAGGTTGTTTAATGTATGAAGTGAAGGTTTTTTGTAGGCCCTCAATTTTTTGCAATTCATTGTTTGTGGGGGAACCATAATTGAGAGCAGTAGGCAGGATGTTATTTTGTCAGTGTCTGTTGAATGTTGCATCTTCAGATAATATGACCCCAAGGTCCTTTACATGATCAGTTACAATATCTTTTTCTGTGGGTCCAGTATAGTTTAATTGTTCTTTTAGGCATGTATTTGGGCCATACTTAATTAGTACAAATTTGTCTTCATTGAAGGCTATATTGTTTGCATCTGCCCATGGATGCATATAATAGTTTGTAGATCTTTCTGTAGTTCTCTGCAGTCTTCTTTTTCTGTAATTGGTCTTAGTATTCTGGTATCATCTGCAAATGATAGGAGAGAGCTTCCTGGGTTACAGTTTCTTTTGCTTAGCATTATAATGAATAGTATTGTCCCAGTACTGTACCTTGGGGCACTCCACTGATCACCTCTTTTTTTCTTTAGATTTTGCTCCATTTATAACTGTTATTTGTTTTCTGTCCAAGAGAAAGGCATGGATCTATTTTCCTATTTTTCCACAAATTCCAAGTTCTTTTAGTTTATTGAATAATATTTCATGGTCAACCTTGTCAAAAGCTTTTGCAAAGTCTAGATCAGTGATGCACAAACCCTGGCCCGTGGGCCAAATGTGTCCCCCACGGGTCTTTTCAATTCAATGAAAAAGTTAGAATATAAAAGTGACCCAATTTATGACTTAGATGGAAAGTAAGTAGGCTAATACATTTAGTTATTTTCTTCGCTTGGCCCTCACATCAAAAAAGTTTGTGCACCACTGGTCTAGATAGATGATGACGACATTGTGGTTTTCTTCCAAATATTGTAGGATTGTGTTGCAGTGGTCTATAAGTTCAGTAAGACAGGATCTCTCTTGTCTGAAACCATGTTGAAAGTCTTCTAAGAGGTGTTCATTTTCTATAAAATTGACAATGTGGCTCTTCAAGACAAATATTTTGATAATATGGGAAGTTAAAGATATGGGTCTATAGTTCTTAGCTTCCTTTCTTTTGCCACCTTTGTAGATTGGAGTAATACCTATTTGCTTGTTTCATGATTGGTGGTATTCTACTGGTGTCTAGTGAAGATCTCCATAGGATTCACAAAGGCAGAGATAAAGTACCGTATGTTTGCATTCCTTAAGTATCTTGGCTCTAATTCCATCTGGGCCAGGGGCTGAACTCCCTGGTAGCTCTGTTATCATCTGTTGTATATCTCCGGTAGTTATTTGTATATCTTCCAATAATGGTTTGTCTTGGTCATTTTCTTTTCTGTTGAAAAAGGTTATAGCTCTTTATTTTCTTAGCTACTACAGGGGTACTTCAGTGGGGTGTGTCAATTTTAGTAAAGTCAACAATTCAAAAACTACTAACGACTCCATTTACGCACCTCAAAACCCGCTTCCACTCCTCCGTTAATCGTCAACGCTCGTCACATTTATATTAAGTCCACGTTTAGTGACCTAATTTACGAATTGTATTCTTTCGTCTTTTACGTGGACTTCCCCTACCTTCCCACACCTACGTACTCATCGACGAACGCCCTTTTCACAATACTATTATTCTCTCCACATTACCATAGTAGGCTGTGTCAATTTTAGTAAAGTCAACAATTCAAAAACTACTAATGCTCAAATGATGTCATATTATCTAGCAAATTTAGAAATATCTTTAGTGTTGTTTAAAAAAGCCATTTACCTACTTACATTTGACCATAAACATTTGAAATATAACCTAAATATGACTGTAGCATTGTATGTCAATGTGCCATTGATATGTGTGGTCAACTTTGGTTATTTTTGGTGTGCAGTATGGTTTCTAAGTTTTGCATAGTCACAAATGCTGGAGTTTTGATTGTGAATGCATGTGTTTTTCCTCCTTTTTGACAATTTTGATTACTTTGTAATGTGAATATTGTGTAATTCAAATTATTCAAAATGTTGTGTGACCCAAACTTTCTGTATATTTTGATATGATAGATATATGAAATTGTCATTACTTTGAATAATTAAGTCTTGTAGGGTACCTATAACAACACAACCTTTTATCTGAGCTTATAGGAAGATACTAAGAATTTCACTTCACTTAACTTAATTTGTCATAATCAGTAGGCCTATCCAAATTTCAATGACACCAAAAGTGATGATGGAAGCTGAGGGCAGTGACAGGCAGTTTCCTGGCCTCATTAAGGAAGAACACTACACAGTGTGCAATGAACCAGGTGGGAAATATTTGTGGCATTTTGTACCAGAGGAAGCTGCAGAGGAGAGAAGTCATGCTGAGGTCATTGCTGATCATCTGGTGAACTGGCTAAGAGAGAGAGCAGCAGACCAGACCCTTTTGGCAATAGGAAAT
The DNA here is from genome assembly GCA_023014485.1 of Bathynomus jamesi. NCBI lineage: Eukaryota > Metazoa > Arthropoda > Malacostraca > Isopoda > Cirolanidae > Bathynomus > Bathynomus jamesi. The sequence goes on along the minus strand of JAJOZX010008822.1, from coordinate 139,825 downwards.
GACAGTACTAATATGAATACTAGCTGAGAGGGAGGAGTAATGCATTATATGGAGGCCAAGCTTAGCAGGAAGTTGGTGTGGATTGTCTGTGACTTGCACACTGGGGAGCTGAGTCTCAGACACCTGGTGACTGCACTTGATGGCAAGACATTGAGCAACAAGTGCTCTGGGCCCCTAGGGAAGATGTTAGACACTGCCACTGAGCTGGAGATCAACCCAAACTTCACGAGGTTCACTGTTGGTCCTCCTCTACCCCATCTCAGTCAGGAGGTAGTCAAGGACCTCAGCACAGACCAATCAAATGGCTACAGAATCATCACTGCCATCAGATTGGGAGAGGTACCTCAGAGTCTAGCTCTCCTGGAGATTGGGCCAGTCTGTCAGTAGGTGGGTCACCATGGCTCTAAGGTTCTGCAGATTGTGGATTTCCAAACATGGGCTGAAGGGTAGGAACCTAAAGAATCTGAGGATAATTGTGGAATTCATAGTGGGAGTCTACATGCCAAACTGGTTCAATATAAAGTTAAATCACAGTTGGGTGGAGGGTCCCAGGCATGTACTGTACCAGCTGGAGCTGCTCAGAAGTCAGAAGGAGGAGGTGATAGGAATAGTGATGCCTTCAGTGAAGAGATCAGCCTGGTATGCACACACTGAGGCTGTGCTCCATGCTGTGCAGTGAGGTGGAGGAGGAGGAGGAGGAGAGGAGGGAGGCAGTGAAGAGGATACTGGAAATCAGAGGTGAAGGAGATGAGGACACACAGGTAAGAGACCAGTGTCAGACCCAGGAAGACTCCTGACATCAACCCAGATGCTACCAAACTCTCAGAGCTTATTGACTGGAACTCTGGCATGACTGAGCCTCCTCTGACCTGCTCCCTCACCACTGCTGCAATCAAGGAGTTTCTGGATAGACCAATGGAAGTTCCTGCATGGCCCTCACACATACAGTCAGTAGAGAGGTGTGTAAGGATGACAACTGAAGCAGCAGCACAAGTTTACTCACAAGAGAGGAGGGAGGCATACATCAGTGTCCAGGTGGCCAGTAGGGAGCTCATGTCCAGGAACAAGAGCAAGGCAGACATGGCATCCTTGGCAAAGTTCAAGAAACCTATCTATATTTCTAAGTTTTAATATTGAAATACAATCAAAATGTCTTTAATTGTATGTGATGTACAGGGTGTTTCTAAAGTAACCATCTATTTTGCGAAATAATATGAATTATAAAAAAAACACCTTTAAAACATGAAAATATATATATATATTTGTAAGCTCGGCACACATTGTTGCTCTTCATGGATAATCTTCTTCTTGTAAGTTGTGGAACACTTGAATGTGGTATGGCTTTTTCTTTAAATCATAACGTAGAATTCTGTAAGCCATTGGTGGAATTTCTAATCTGTGGGATGCCCTCCGAATCGATAATTGTGGATCCTCTTCGAATGCTTCTTGAACAGATTCGATTCTTTCGTGAGATCATCTTGGCCATCCAGATCTACGCTCGTCATGCACAGATCCAGTCCTCATAAATTTGTTTACTAATTCGCGAATAGCCTGGTCTCTAGGGCCTGTTTTACGAAACCTTCTCTGAAACTTTTCTCTAATTTCATTGCACTTCATGCCTTTTATCTGCATGTTACTACATAAACCCGTTCTTGCACATTCATCATCAATGATATGGGTCTGAAAATAAAATAAAATAATTAACAAAAAATCGTGTAAAGCAATTGAAATATTATAAATACATGAATTTTGTATAACAATGCACATACCATTATGCCAATATAACAATTGTTTAAAATCCCCCTATTTCACCAAAATAGATGGTTACTTTAGAAACACCCTGTATATAAAATGTAGTTATATACAATAAAAAATATGTACTTGCAAAAATTGCTGATTTTTTGTAAACTTCAACTTCAAATATAAGTAGCTAGGAGTGGTCAAATCTGGATTTTAAAGCCATATTTCAATTTAGCACATAAAAATGCATCATTTGGTCACTAGTAGTCTTTGAAAATCTAAAGATTTCACTTTGATCCCTAAAATTGACACACCCTAGTACTCCAGTTAAAGCATAGTGAGATTGTAGCATGTTAACCATTTTCTGTGGATTAAATGCAAGTTATTCTGTCTTTTGCAAGCAATGGGCCAATACTTGTTTTGATTATTGCTTTGCGTTTAGCATAGCTACCTTAAAGGAGAATTTGCTATTTTTTTTATGGTGTCAATAGCTTTGTGTTCATTATCAATATTCTCATACAGTTGACTTCTTTATTTAAGTTCTAACAACAGTATCTGTTTCTGGATGTTACTATATCTTGTATCACTTAATTGCTTTATCATTTGTTTAGATAGCTTTGTCCTCTTTCTTATAAGTGTCCTTCTGTATCTGTTCTTTTGTCAGGTGCTTCTTTGCAATATTATTTTTCTTTGGTGTGTGCTTGTACAATGCTGGTGATAGCAGATATTGTATTCGACTCCAGCATTCTTCTGGTTCTAGATTTTCTAATTCTTTTGTCCAGTTTATTTTTCCCAGATGGTTATTTATTGATATCTAGTCTGACTTGTGCAGGCTTAGATCAGAGGATGGCAAGTCCATTTGGCATGGGTCTTGCTTACATTCACAGAGAGACAAGTTTGTGAGTATGTGCATGACATTGTGGTCAGAGTGTATAGTTGGTGTTATAACAATGTGGTCATTTATAGTTGCATTATTTGTCAGCACTAAATCAAGGATATTTTTTTTAGTTGGGCAGTGTACATGTTGTACTAGAAGTTTTTTCACAAACTCATCCAGGTGTTTTGATTTGGATATTTTTGTCCCCGATTTCATACCAACATATTGGTTTCAGGTGCAATTCAGGAGATTGAAGTCTCCTGTAATGATGAAATCTCTTGTTGAGTCTATGATAGCTGGACATTGTCCGATTGTTTCCAGAACTTCAGTGATCTCTAAATAGGAGCTATTTGGGAGGCTATAGATATTTACTAGTATTATATCTTCTTTATTTATGCATACTCAACATGAGTAGAAGTTCACAGGCTCCATTTGAGTATGCTGTGTGAGCAGTTCACTTTGAATGTTTTCAGGGATATACATCAGACACCGCCATTTAGACAGCCTTCCTTGTCCCATCTATGGGTGGTATATCCTTCAATTGCAATTTCACTAATCATGGTGTTCAGGTGTGTTTCTGTGAGGGCTTTTACTGTGCTAGTAGTGTTTTCTACTAGGTTCTTTAGGTAAGGTACTTTGGTATGATTTGAGTTTGGGTAAAGCCCCTGGATGCTTAAGCAAATTATTGATACATTTATGGAGTCATTTGTTTCATCTCACACAGGTAGGACATTTGTGGGGTTCCTGTTGGGGGTCTTATTTGCTTTTGTATAAGGAACACAAGTGAGCTTTGGATGTCTTGCATTTGTTTCATTAGGTGATAAAGCCCCAATGGGGTTTTGTGATTGCTTGTTGTACTATCATCACCAATAGGCTTACCTGCACCTGCACCTGCAACATCTGCATATGATGTGGGTGGGGGAACAGTGTTGTTTAATCTTGGGTTTTCTTGCATCCCCTGGGCCAGATGGGTCTGGTGGATAGCAGGCCTACTATTTTGATAACTTTCTCCAGTGATTTTAGTGTGGCTGCATTTGGATTGTTCCCTTTAGGTGAGCCAAATTACAGTTGTCATTAAAATTGCTTCTTTCCCACCATGAGCTCTGGCATTGGATCTACATCCAGAAATGCCATTACCATAATTTATAAACTTGTTACAGAGTGGTGGGTGAGCAAATGGGCATTCTCTTCACTTGAGTCCATATTTGCATAAGCCTTTCCTATAATATTTGCATAATGGCTTCGTTTCTCCTTTGCCTTTTTGGTGACTGTGTTCATTGAGGTCATCCTCTTTGTTGAAAGTCTGTCTTTTTCTTCTTTTGTCACCTTTAGCACCCTTTTTGCTTGCAGTTTCTCTCTCTTTAGGGTCTCATCCTGAAGATTTATCAGTTTTTTCAGCAAGCTCTGCATTGGCAATAACAACTTCCTCTTGCTGTAACTCTCCTGCCAGTTCTACTTGAAGCTCTTCAAATTGTCTATCATATAGTCATCACAGATTTGATGAGCACATTTAAAGCATGAAATTTTCTTTTTGAAGGATAAGGGGGAAATAAATAGACAGTTCACTACAAGTCTACAAGTCTATTTACAGAGCTACAAAAGTAGCCTTGAAGTTATCCAAGTCATAAATGATCTAAAGCTATATTACATAATAAAATTTTGCAAAATATCAATTTCAAGTGTGCCAATTAACATAAACTATTTACAGAACTACTGAACTAGCCTACATAACTTGAGCTAAAATATATATTATTTACACAATTAATAAACTCTCTCATTCATGAAAGCATCCAATTTTTTCTTAAAGATAACTATAGAGTAAATAGATACTATAATGATTGTCCTCAAGAACAAATGGCAAAGCTTATCTGTGGAATGTTAAAATGTGTGTCAGCTTTACACACTATAAAGAGGAAAATAACATGATTCTAAATATAGGCCTATTAATTCAATAAATTTATTTATTTATTGACTTTCATCAAATCAAAAACTATGGTAAAACCAAAGGTGTCTATTTACTTTTGTCAACTCCCTGAAAGGAGCAATTATTTGTCATGTCATATATGGCAAGTTATTCCAACATTCTACTACTATGACTAAAGTATTTTTCTAAATCTAGTCTACAAGTCTGTTTTTTAATTTTATTAAATTATTATTCCCTCAAGTTCTCCCATCAGACTAATAAGAGTTACATCTTAAATGATTGATACCTGTAAACATTTTTAACATCTGTATCATATCTCCCCTTAAATGATGTCTCAGAACTAAACATGGCTAATTCTTTTAAACTTTCATTGTACTCTAACCTTCTTAAACTAGGAATAAACTTGGTTGTCCTTTGTTGCATACCTTCAAGCATATCTATATTGTGCCTGTGATGAGGGGACCAAGCTTGAGTTCAGTATTCTAAGTAAGGCCAAACATAAAAATTATATAATCTACAGATGACTTCTTTACTTTTGTAACTAACATTCCACTTAATACCTAGCATTTTATTTGCCTTATTCTAGCATTTAAGCACTAAGAAAATTTTAGATCACTACTAACTATAATGCCAAGATCTTTTTCTTGACTAACATCCTCTAACCAGTTTCATTGCATCTCATAAATAAAATTTTCATTGTTTCTACCAATGGATGACTTTGCATTTTTGAATATTGAATTCTATCTGCCATTTATTAGCCCAGGTAACTGATTCTATCAAGATCTTTTTGTAACTGGGATAACTACTTTTATATCATCTGCAAATTTAGATATTTTACTACCTAATTCTTTCTCTAAATCATTTAGATATAGCTATAATAATAAAGAATAGTGGACCTAACACTGATTCCTATGGTACCCCACTTTTCACTTTCTGCCACCCTGATTCATGACCATTTAAAATTATTCTGTTCTGTTTTTTAACCATTTTTCTACCCAATTTGTAACTGACCCCAATATCTCGTGAACTTTTAATTTATATAGACATCTCCGAAGTGGAACCTTGTCAAATGCCTTACTGAAGTCCAAATAAATAACACCTACATCATATCCATCATCTAGCTACCTGATTAGTTACAAATTCTAAGAATTCTCAGAGAGTAGACAAACAAGACCTTCCTGATCTAAATCCATATTGGGAACTTGAAATAAGATTAAAACTTTCCAAATGATCTTGAATACTATTCTTTATAATTTTTTCTAGTATTTTTCCCACCTCTGATGTTAAACTAACAGGCCTGTAATTTTCTACCTTCTTTTTTACTACCCTTTTTGTAAATTGTTACATCATTTGCTTTTTTCCATTCATTGGTTATTTCTGCTTAGCCAAAAGATCTAACTAACAAAATAGTTGGTGCTTCAGCCAAGCAATCCTCCCCTTCCTTAAGAATTCTATCATAAATATTTCCAGAACCAACTGCTTTACTTTGTTTTATTGTGTTGTATTAATTACTTGCCAAACATTATTATCCTTTGTATGAATCTTATCAAGAATGCCTAAGTTTAGAACAAAAAAAAAATTAAAATTGAAGTTATTCAAATTTTCATCAGTAAAAACAGAGCTAAAATAATCATTAAAGATACCAATGATGATATCCGTAGTAAAAAATAATTTAAATGTCTTTTGTTTTAATGCATGTAGTATTAGAAATAAATTGAATGAATTTAAAGCAATAATTTATTCCAGGAACTATGATATAGTTGCTATAACTGAAACATGGTTAAATACCGTAACTCAGGACTTGTTGGGGGAACTTGATATAGTGGGTTTTAAACTTTTTACTAATGATAGGTTACATAGGATTGGTGGTGGCATTTTGTTGTACATTTGTAATTCTCTTAGGGCTATTGAGGTTAAGATAGTTTTTCTGGCAGCAATTAATGTGATATGCATTAAAGTTAGGGTGCATAGTATTAGCTTTAATTTCATTGTTGTTTATAGACCTCCTTTCAACCCTTTGATAACTGATACTAGATTTTACACACTTCTTCGTAACTTTATTAATAATTGGGATAGTATAGTTGTTGGAGACTTTAACTGCCCTAACATTAATTACGAGACTTTTACTGGTAATGATGAGGGTTTGAGACTGATTGAGTTCATGGAATTGTTTTGTATTATTGTGTTTATACAAACTAATGAATTGCTATTTTTAGCTATTTCACGATGCCATTTGCTCTTCTTAATCAAACTTTTGAACTTTTCTCAACTAGCTGTAATTATCTAAATCCACAAGGCTATTAGCCACTGCTTTTAAACTCCCTGAATGCTCATTTCTTATTTTTAATCATTTTAGCCATTTCTTATTTTACCACAAAGGTTTCCTAACAGTTCTGAAAGGAATACATCTTCATTGTGTACCTTCTAAAATTTTTTTGAATCCAGACCATATCTCAATAGCATTTTTATTAGGAGATTTATTATTCCACATTACTGAGGTTAACAACTCCCTAATTTTACTATAGTCACCCCTCAAGAAGCAAGGAATGAGATGGTCATTGAATTTCTATTTGATTCTACTTTAAAATGTATCATAACCTCATAATCATTTGATAGAACCAAATCTAAGATTGCTTGATCTCTAGTTAGTAAAATATCTAAATTTGTAGATGATATAAAAGTACAGTAAACTTCCCAAATAACAGCACCCTCAGGGATTTGAGGGTGCCATTATTGCGAATTTTCTATTGTCTCTGAAGTTTTTTTTAAATGTATTTAATGCGTAAATAAAGGGGGATAAATAAAAGGGGATAAATAAAAGGGGATAAATAAAAGAGAGAGAGATAATGAATACTACTTTATTAACTGGTAAATGCACAGTACGTAAATAAAGCAAAAAGAACATTTTAAAATTGAAAAAAACTATTCTAAATTCTCCACCACGAGTGCTTCATCTGTAGAGGGTGCATTTTCTTCAATTGATTTCTTCAAGAATTTTCGGAGACATTGCGAGGGGGGTGTATTCACTTATAATTTAACGTTATAAATGTAGCACTGAGCATTCCATGTGTTGTCGGTACAGAGTTCACTTTCAAAATGGCGCCGGATGTAAACAAAGTCATGCACAAAAGTGCCATTATCTCGAGTATTCCATTATTTTGAGTGCCGTTATTTCGGAAGTTTACTGTGTATACAAATATAGTTACAAGTTACAAATATAGAAAATTCTTATAAGCTACAAAAGGATCTTGACAGATTAGTTGCCTGGGCTTGCAATGGCAAATGGAATTCAATGTTCAAAAATGCAAAGTCCTCCATTTTGGCAGAAATTATGAAAATTTTAGTTATGAAATGCAATGTAACTGGTTAGATGTTAGTTGAGAAAAGGATCTTAGCATTATAGTTAGCAGTGATTTAAGATTTCTAAGCAGTGCTTAGGCAAATGAAATGCTAGGTATGAAGAAGAATATTAGTTACGAAAGTAAGGAAGTCATCTGTAGATTATATAATTCTTGTTAGGCCTCACTTAGAGTACTGCATTTAAACTTGGATCCCTCACCATAGGCAGGATATAGATATGCTTGAAGGTATGCAACATAGGCAACCAAGCTTATCCTTAGCTTAAGAAGGTTGGAATACAGTGAAAGTTTAAAAGAATTGGCCATGTTGAATTTTGAGAGATTTTGTTTCGGGGGACATCTGATGCAGTCATTCAAAATGGCTTTAGGTTTGGACAATATAGATTTAAGTGGCTTTTTCTTATTGGAGTTTCATAGAAGAACTTGAGGACATGGAAAACATGATTAAATTAGAAATAAAGGTGTAGACTGGATCTATGAAAATATTCTTTTAGTCAGAGTAGTGGATAGTTCGATGACTTGCCATGTGATTTGGTAAATAGTAGTGCCTTAGTTAGTTTTAAGAAAAAATTGGATACTTTCATGAATGAAATAGAGTTTGTAAGAAGTGTAAATAATGTGTGTTTTTGCTCAAGTATGTGGGTACTTCAGTAGCTTTGTAAATAGTTTGAGGATCATTAGCTGACTTGAAACTAACATTTTGCAAAAATTTGATAATAAAATATACCTTTAAATCATTTATCTGAATTGGATAACCTTGGTAGGCTTGAGTTGCTTCATGTTTACAAATATAATCTAATGTAACCTAACATCAAAGACTAACCTAACCTAGCATAATCTAGTTTAACATATTACCAAGCTGGATCTGGCATTTGGAATTTTGCCCAAAATAACTACAGTTGTGCCCCACATTTTGTGCAGGTTACATTCTTGGAAACTCGCATGAACTGTGAATGTGGAAATGGCAGAGAGGTTTTATAATGTATTTCAATGGGATAGGGGAATTGTTCACCAATCTGAAATTTTTTACATAAATTGAATTAAAATAAAAAAAAATTATGTATGGTACTTACCAATCAATGTATGTTACCAATGTACTTGCCAATCAGTGTATGTTGGAGAACATGAGACATTTCTTTGTTTACATTTTTGAAAAATGCTCTACATTAGGTTTTTTCATTTTTATAATTGTTTTATATTTTAATATTTTACATTGACTTATTTATTTATTTATTTACTGTGTTTTAGAAATGGTTTTATGAGAATACACTTTACTTTTATCCCTGACACTTGTTCTGGGGTAGTCACTACTATGCATGCATTATGCACTGGCTTCTGGAATCTTTGTTTATGTTTTTCCGATGAATGCCTTCAGCCTATAGATGTTGGAGAACTTTATCATTTTTTTTTACATTTTAGAAAAATGTTCTACAATTTGTACATAATATTTTTACACTTTTATACTTACGGTACAATTTTATATTTTCTAACATTTTTTTATTTAAAACCTAACATTACCATTTACCATTCTGGTGAGTGGAACTGCAAAGAATTGGCATGCAAACCTTGAATGAGGTACCAAAAAATCTTGCGTGGAACTGCAAATGCACAAACCACAGGGCATGACTATGTATGTAAGGGCCTATTCTGAAATGAAATATTTCACATTTGCTTTAATTCATTTTTTGGATCATCTGAAGATCAGGGCCCTCGGCCTCAATTACCAAATGATATTTTCGTTAAAGCTAATGAAAATATCACGACAACCTAACCAATCATCAAGGGCATATAGTTGACCTAACTGGGCATTCATTTTAATTTATTATTATATTTGGTACTCTAAAGCAAAAAACAAGAATACATGGGGTCCCTGATCTTCAGGTGATCCCATTGTTTTATATAACTTATGCTATTACAGTATTTTAATAATCTGGAAAGAAAAAAGAAAGGTCTTATAAAATTTGTTAATGCATGAAAGTTAATGCAAATACCTACAGTAATATATGTTTGAGGATTGTGTGTGTCAAAGGTTTAAGGGAAGCTTAAGAAGTTAAAGCTTAACTCACTTGGCCTAATTAGAACATTTGAAGTTTGTAAGTAATCCCTTGTTTTACATGGTTTTGTTAAATGTGGGTAAGCTGCGCCATACCTAAAATGCTAAATTTGAACAGATAAATATTGCGCACCAGTTCCACATGTAGTACAATTACATACTGTGCAGCGCACCTAGTGAGGCAGCTGCCACTCAGTTGCTAGTGATGCACCATGGCTGGTTGCCCAGTTTGTTATATATCCAGGATTATAACTGGTTTTTGTTAAAAACTTTAATTTTTTGGTTAATATGGCTCCAAAACATCCAGCCAGTTCTCCTGCAGAGGGTGAGGCTAAAGCTAAGATCAAGAAAAGTAATGACTTTAGTGCAAAAAGTGGAGTTGTTAGATAAATTAAAGTCAGGCATGTCAGCAGCAGCAATTGTTAGGTTGTTTTGGGTGAATGAATCAACAGTGTGAACAATCAGGAAAAATGAACAGAAAATAAGAGATTCAGTTAAATCATCTGCCCATTGCACAAATTGTTAGAGATCCTGTGCTAGTGAAAATGGAAAAGGCTTTGAACATTTGGATTGAGGATATGGATTGAAAACATGCACCATTAAGCAGTGCAATTATCTGTGAGAAGGCCAAGCAGATCTACGGCCATTTTGTCCCATGTGATGCTGCTAGTGGTACTGAGTTTAGTGCAAACAAAGGCTGGTTTGAAAATTTCAAGAAAAGATTTTCTCTCCACAATATCACTAATAAATAGTACTGCACAGTAATTCTCACCACCACCATCATTTTTGGTTAGTAAAATTTTATTTCTTTTATTATATTACATATTACAGTCAACCCTCGTTATAATGGACTAATAGGGGGGAAAAGGTGTGTGTTATAGCCAGCCGATTGTCCGATATAACTGACGGTACTGGTAACCTACGGTATACGTATATGATACGGTAATGGAGATACTATATACAGTACTGTGCACTGTCTGCTGAACACGATACATGATAAATGATACAGAAAATAATGAAATATAATAAAAATATAAAAGTTAGCTTGTCCTTGGCCTTATGAATGTTGGAAACAGTTTGCTTTTTCACGCCATACTCTGCGCACACCTTGGCCACCGAAGCACCCGCCTCTAACTTCTTGATTAATTCCAGCTTCTGGGTCACCGACAGGGTCACACGCTTCTTCTTTTCCTGGTTAACGTCGCCAGTGGTGTATCCAGTTTATCCGATATCCGCTCTAACAGGGTCCATTATAGCGAGGGTTGACTGTATTTATATATTATTATTATATAATATACTACTTACTAACTGTATTTATAGCTTAATACTTGTTAATAAGGTTAAATCAGGCTATATATAGGCCCATGTAACTTGTAAATGGATGTATTGGGGTAAATTGAATGTAAATATATCATGTCTTGTATACGTGGTTTTTTGTTATACGCAGGTTGTGCTGTGGTGGGATTCAATTTACCTAACGGCTGCACCATGAATATGAATTTTTTTAAATTTAAGGCCTCCACAAAACCAGGCTGCTTACCTTGAAGGGTTGTTGGATCCAGGCTCTCCACCCAGACCTCCGATTCCACGACTGCTGGCTCATACCACCAACAGTTTCTCACTTGTTTCGCAGGTCTTGCAAGATTACCTTCCTTCTGTTAGTGCTTCAATATTCTCTCTCTATTATTTAATACTTAAACTACTTATTTTTATTTTCTTAACATTTGATTTAATTTTAACACCGCAAACACCAGATTGTTTTCCCCACTTCTCAAAACTCGAGTTTTGACACACACACATGCTGATTCTTAGAACTTCTTAACAACTTAGTTATTTACTATCTTTTTATTCCTTTTGCTAAAATATTAACAATTTAGTACTTAATTTAATTCTTGCTTTTTGCTAACAGGTTTTAACATGTGACCGTCCAACTCTCATTCTTTTTCTCTTACTATTAACAAAACTGTTTTATTCCTCATTCCTTGTTTACAAGTTTAACAACATTATCTTTATATAACTTATTGTTTATTCACAACTTAATGTTTATTATTTATTATCTTAAACTATTAAGTAGAAAGATAGTAATAAATAATAAGCATTATCTTAATGTTTATTTACTTATTACTTTATATTTTTATCCTTACTCACAACTTTATATTTTATTTTTACTTATTACTATCTATTTATTCCTCTGGAAAGAAAGAGAGAACCATTAAAATCCTATAACAATATTTCCATCAAAAAATTAAATAAATTTAATATGTAAATAATAATAATAATAATCAAGGCCAGGGGGAAAGGGCTGACAACTAAAAAGGGAAAAGGGTTCACCCTCCACAGCGCAAGCATGGAACGCCCACATAAAACAAGGGATTACTAATATATATATATATATATATATATACATACACACACACTTGTAAGAGAACAGCTAATAAATTTGAATTGTTGGGTATGTGTAATTATTGACATAATGCAAGCCAAAAATGAGCAACCAATAAATAATATTTCATTTTTGAGTCAACAGTTCACCTTGACATTTTCACATACCTCAACTATTGGGTCCATTTTCTTTTAGTCTAACATCTTAGAAAACTGTTTCAAAATGGAACTTAAATGAAATGGGTTAGGTTTTATACTTGTACTGATAGTGATAAATTAGATACTTAGCAAACATGTAGCAACAAAGCTGACCAGTCAGCCAATAATAGCTGACTACAAATAGTCGGATGAATAGGCCAACTGTGCTGACTACTGACTTTACTGACTAGTTGGTACATCTCTAATATAATTGTACAAAACTAAAATTAACAGTTACACCAGCCTATATAGTAGGTTAACTTAGGTCTGGATAATAGTAGTTTGGCTATGATGCTAATGAATAGGTATGCTAGGCTTAACCTTAAAGTTACGCAAGTAGAGTATATATACAGGGTGGTGCAAAAGTCAGGAACCATAGGCACATTTTAATAACTTGTTTTAATTCTTACAAGAAATCATTTCCACCCCTACAAAGTCCAACTTGTTCAGGAACTGTATGGTGACAACACAGACTGTCATGTAGAGTTCTGCCAGTTGTTTCTACAACAACAACAACTTCAACAAAGGATCATGTTCAGTGATGAAGTAATGTTTCACCTCAGTGGTCATGTCAATAGGCATAATGCATGCTATTGGGCTAATGAGAACCCCCACTGGATGGAGGAAAGATATGTGCAATTTGATCCACGAATTATGGTGTGGGCTGCGCCCTGGGGGGATCATTTAATTGGTCCATACTTTTTTGATGGCAATGTAACGGGTGAAACACATCTGCATATGCTGCAAACATTTCTAATGCCCATACGGGTAGAGATGTGGTTTCAGCAGGATGGTGCACCACCACATTTCGTAACCATCATCCAGAGCTCTTTAGATGAAACATTCCCAAGCAAGTGGATTGGATGGCGAGGACCCATTGAATGGCCACCTAGGTCTCCAGACCTCACGCCTCTTGACTTTTTCTTGTGGAGCCATCTCAAGTCAGTAGTCTATGCTGATCAACCCAGAACCATACGTTCTCTAAAGGATAAAATCACATCTGAGTGTGCCAAAATCATTACCAATGTGTTCAGGAATGTTCAAACATCATGCATTCAACGCGTCAGAAAGTGTCTCCAAGTGGAAGGCTACAAATTTGAACATTTATTATAATTTAATAAAATGTGCCTATGGTTCCTGACTTTTGTACCACCCTGTATATATAATACTCTCTATACAGGTGAACCTCAAAATACATTTATGAATCACCCTGTGTGTATATATGAGGGTTGTTCAAAAAATAAGTTCACAAGGTGTTTTGAAGAAACTGTTTTATTACAAGTATTTCAACAACAACTTATTACTACTATTCTACATAATCACCAAACAGATTCAAATATTTGTTGTAGTGTGCGACAAGCTTTCCAATGCCAATTGAGTAAAATGTAGGGTCCTTAGTTTTTAACCAGTTTTGTATGGCCACTTCTGCATCAGAATTTTTTGAAATTGTTTACCTCTGAGGTGTTCCTTTAGGGTTGGAAACAAATGGAAGTCACTTGGTGCAAGGTCAGGACTATGGGGGGGGATGATCCATGACTTCCCAGTAGAATGATTCCAAAAGTTGGCATGTTTGATTTGCAGTGTGAGGGCATGCATTGTCATGCAAGAACACCAAACCTGCAGTAAGCAACCCAGGACATTTTCTTCTGATAGCCATGCAGAGTCGCTGTAAAGTTTCTCAATAAGAAGTGGCATTTATTGTTGTCCATTTTTGCATGAATTCAACATGCAAAATGCCTTGATGGTCATCCCAAAAAATTGTTGCCATCACCTTACCAACTGATGGTGCAATCTTGAAATTTTTGGTTTGTAGTGAGACTGGTGACCTTGAATATTGCCACTTTACAGTGTTGCCACACATGCCTAACAAAATATTGTACTGCCAATAACATTATTGTATTATGCATAATGCACTGATAATTAACCTTGTAAACTTACTTTTTGAACAACCCTCATATATATATATATATATATATATATATATATATATATATATATATATATATAATATATATATATATGGTCACTAGAACACTGGATAAAAATCTGTATAGCAAGTACCTGTTAACCAACATGTTTTATTTTTTCCCCTAAAGTGTAACACACAAGAACTAAATGTATGGAATTAACACACAAAATTGATTTGAAATTCCCACCATGAACATCATGCGGAAGTGGTGGGGGACGGGGGGAAGACCTGGGTCTTGTGGAGAAGGGGGTACTGGGGAAAATTCTCAAGCAGCTGAGCAACATTTAGCTCTTGGCTTAATGCATCTCAAGAAACTTTTCAGTGAGTTTTCTTATCCTGCACACCCTTTGTCAGACCCAGAGAAGGAAGATAAACTATATAACATGTTACCCCTTTTCTGTAAGGTATGGTATGATACAGTTCAGTTTGTTAGGCCCTTAAGTCATTAGACTAGCCTAGGCCCTATATGCAATTATTAATTATAATATAACCCTTCACTGAGATGGCACTCGAGATATCCTTTTTCCACAATATGAATAACCTAACTGTGGGTCATTCTCTGTCAGATCAACCAGTGCCTAACACCCTCATCTCTCAGATTTTGCTGAAATTTGGTTTATAGGGAGTTTGTGGGCCCTGAATCCATTTCTGAAATTATAAGGTCAATCTGACCAACGGTTCAAGAGATATGACCTCGGGAAATTTGAGGTCACTTGCGAGGTCACTAACATTTGGCGACCCATAACTTGGGTAATAATGGTCACAATTATATAAAAGTATATATATTTAGAATCAGAAAACGACAAGGAATCCAAATATGCAAGTTTTAGAACTCTAGGTTGAAAAATAAAAAAGTTACACTGTAACCAAAATTTGAGGTCACGATTTGACCTCTGGGGTATCAAATGAGAATTTTTTTTTTAAATGTAAAAAATGAAGGCATAGGCATTGGCTATTAGAATCAGCAAAAAAAAGTTTGTTTGTTAGTATTTTTCATGTAACTAACATATAAGTGAACACCATATTCATAAGTTGTGCGTCAATTCTACCTATTTTTTCACACTTAAGCTCATAATTTGACTATAGAAATTAAAATTACATTTTTTTATAGATATAAAAACAAAGGCAAAAAATGTAAAATTGTATTTCACTGCTAATCTACACTGGCAATAATAGTTATAATAGTGAAAGGGGAAGACCTACTTAGAGGATTCATGTGCTAGCCTAATACAATTTTGCATGCTCGATGCTCTCATCAATTTCTTTTTGTGGAAAAATGTATTGAATTCTGCTGCCTCCTCTTAGGGTAGGACAACTCATTACAGTTAATATATGATGTCCTAGCACTGCACATGAATCCTTGTTTGATGGATAATAATATGCACTTGATCCTGATGACCCAGAGGGATGTAGAAAGTTCACAGTGAAATCATCAAACTCTTCACAATATTCCTCCACAATTCCATACCAAACTTGCATGTCATAAATGCAGCCACCATACTCTCCTGGTTTGACACATTTTAGGTTACCAAGCATTGCAGGTTCATTAGTAAAATGACTTTTCCTTATTCTTTTCTTTTCTCCAATGCCACTTGAAATGGGATACACCATCAGTTCTTCCTTGTTTAGGGGAACAAATCTATGATATTTCTGAGTTCCAGGAATAGCCCTACAATCCTTGAATTGATGTTCCAACCGTTCTTCTGCATCTTTCAAATCAGCTGTAGTTACAAAGAAAAAATTTATCTTCTTGCTCAAGTTTTCTTCACAAAACTGAAACATGTGTTCTGGTGTAAGAATTTGCCTCTCTGTAGTTCTCTGCAAACTGGCACGAGCAGTAGCTCTTTTCACTGTTCCTCCAATCCCATCACATGCATTTTTGCCATGGGATGTAGCAAAGAAGTGCCATTCACAAGACAGACCAAAATCCTCTTCATGGTAACAGAGATTTGTGAAGTTGTATCTGTTCTTATATTGGCCAGCACATCCATCTGAGAAATAGTGCACCTTCTTCAATTGTGGGCATCTGAATTTAACATATGTCATAAGCTTCAATATGAATGAGTAAACCATTATAGTGTTGTGTTTTAGTGATGCAGATAAGAAACAGACACTAAAATGGCTAAGTTCCTGGTCTGCAGATGATCTATAATAGATGACAAAAGGGTGAACTGTACACTGTGAATTGTCCCAGTGAAACCCTTGGGCAGCATCCTGGACAATGAAAGAATAATTCTCAGAGAAATCACCTACTATAACTACCTTGCTCTGAGGTGGTAGTGTTTCTTTCAACTGCTTGAAGTACTGTGATTGTTGCTGAGCAACAAAGTGATGACGAACCATGCAGGATATTTTCATGCTTAGGGATGATAAGTATTCATGAAGTGGCTCCACCTTATCAACCATTGTACAACGGTCAACAGTCACCCATTGCTTGTAAGATATTTCATTTGGAGCTGATTTCACACTGTCAAGTAACTCAAGAAAATCCAGGACACCCTCTTCTCTTGGGCAATCATTGCAAAGTTGCATCATGCAAGTCTCTCTTTCTGTACTGCAGACACTGTAATCCATAAGATCCTTGTATGAAAGACCTCTTTCTCCCAATGCAGCCAGCTGCAATTTTGGATTTTGATGGTATGTGCAGACACAGACAGAATGAGTCCCACCACTACCGGCAAGCACACAATATGATGGCTGTAATTTTGCAAATGTGGAAAATCCTATTTTGGGATTCTTTTCATCATTTTTATATAGTTCAAACATCTCTCTTAAATTCCCGATGACCAATCGTTTTTGCACCTTCATTGCACCTTCAGCACTGATAACTTTCACGCAATCCTTTTGGCCAGGACACATACGACTAACCTCTTCTGACTCATAGAATCTTCTAACTATATCTTTGTGTTCTTCAGATATCACTTATAAGTTAGTTAATAAAAAGTACCAACATAAACAAACTTTTTATGATTGTTTCTATTAGTCAAGAACTCTGACTTTGTTTTTTATATCTATAAAAAATGTAATTTTAATTTCTTAGGTCAAATTATGAGCTTAAGTGTGAAAAAATAGGTAGAATTGACACACAACTTATGAATATGGTGTTCACTTATATGTTAGTTACATGAAAAATACTAACATAAACAAACTTTTTTTTGCTGATTCTAATAGCCAATGCCTATGCCTTCATTTTTTACATTTAAAAAAAAAATTCTCATTTGATACCCCAGAGGTCAAATTGTGACCTCAAATTTTGGTTACAGTGTAACTTTTTATTTTTCAACCTAGAGTTCTAAAACTTGCATATTTGGATTCCTTGTCGTTTTCTGATTCTAAATATATATACTTTTATATAATTATGACAATTATTACCCAAGTTATGGCTCGCCAAATGTTAGTAACCTCGCGAGTGACCTCAAATTGCCCGAGGTCATATCTCTTGAACCGTTGGTCGGATTGACCTTATAATTTCAGAAATGGATTCAGGGCTCACAAACTCCCTATAAACCAAATTTCAGCAAAATATGAGAGATGAGGGTGTTAATTTCAATTTTTTTTGGTTGATCTGACAGAGAATGACCCCTGTTTCAGATTGGTAGGTAGCCTATAAACTTTTAATTAAAACTTATACAAGCCACAATACTTTATAGTCTTTTTAATAGGATTTAAGAAATGTTGTACCTAGACTAAGGCTAAACTTTTTATTTTTTAATTCTTAAATTTTGGGTAAATAGCATAGCTTGTATGTTGATCTGTTAGTTCATGGGTGCTTATTGTAGAAATATAATACCATAACAGTAGGCCATAAACTCCATTAAAGAAGTCTGCTTTTGAGGTGACATTTATTCCATGGTTAGTTACATATAAGAATGCTTGTATTTTTGGTACTTGTATCTGTTAGCAAGACTATGTGTTGTGTATAGGGCCTAACTTTAAACATTTTACATAGCCTGTGACAAGCTGCAGTAGCCCACTATTCGGAATTTTAACTCATTACTCTTGGGGATAAAACTCTTGACCCAGTCTATAATTTACTTTTTTTTGTTTCAGGTTTTTGCAAACTGTCCTCCTGGTGATATACAAGAAAAATTTGGAGATATCGTAATGTTCACACAACATGTGAGGTAAGTTGGTTTTATTGAAATGTGAGGTAGGCCTACTATTGAAGGAGTGGCTGTACTTACCACCCAACAACACAAAAGTGAAACCACTCTGATTAACACTCCTTACTAATTCTTTTGTGTTGTAATAATTGCTTAGGTTGAAAATTTTTTATGACCTGGTACTTGGGGCTAGTTCTGAAACTCAGAGGATAAGGCAAGCAGTAGCTATATACTGTATGCTACAGTTGCCATCTCATTTTTCATGAAAGATACTGTAGTTTCTTGTATACTTTGTTACATTTTGCATTTCATTTTGCAGCAAACTTATGGTGACAGAAATTCGGAGAAGAGCATCCAACCAGTCAACTGAAGCAGCTTCTTGTGCTATTATCCATTTCCTTGAATTTGAAAACTGTGAAGAGAGTAGTAATGGCTGGATGTTGCTGTCATCTTTAAATCTGCTTGCTGCAGGAGCACTTAAACTTATAGAGGTAGAACAGGCCTTTCCTATAGAACACTAAGTATGAATAGTTTAGAGGCAATGAAGTGAATTCTTAAAGGCTGTTAGGTATGTAGGCCTAGTGAAAAAAAACCTTGTAGGTTGTGATAGTTCAGAGAACTTCAAAATAATGTTATTTAACACGTGGCATTTAGTTCCAGATTAGTGCTTTGAAGAATTTGTTGAACTTCTCATCAGTTTCATTTCAAATTTTGAAATATTTTCTTTTCATGATTTTTGTCTCTTTTGTTCAGTAAAATTTTAACTATTCCTTATGTACATCCTTGAAAGCACTCCTAACATTAAAAAGAAAGTCAGTATATGGTCCTAAGCCATTTAATATTCAGTGAAATTTAATACAGTATTTCTAATTGAGTTTAAATCTTTATACCAGTTCTGTATTTGTAAAACATGGAAGCAAACTCGTATTAGTCTAAATTATTCATGAATGAACAGGTGATGACTGCTACATCTCTTCCATCAACCCTCGTCAAGTGTCTTTACCTTTTCTTTGACCTTCCTGCCAATGATGCCATCAGCTCCAATTCAAACGAACAGGTAGACAACAATCCTGAGGAGTTCACACCCAGTGAAAGAAGAATTTTGCTTCAAAAAGTGTTTGTACAGGTAGGAAATAGAAAACCTAGACGAATGTTACCCTAAGAAATACCAATAATATGTTAAATTAAAAAGCTGCTTGTTAATGGGTAATGGTTTAGAATTTTGTTGGTTGTTTAATTAAGTTGATTGTGTTGGTATCACATTAGCTGATTACCACCACCATTTTTATAACTTGGTGATGGCATAAGAATCTGCCAAATTTGGTAAAAAATGCTTGTCCTAGAATTTAATAATTTAAATATGAAGTAGAGGGTACGTGTCATTCACTCCTAGATTACAGTCTTGGCAAAGGACAAAGATGTTTACATTGCTTATTTTGAAATTTCTGATATTAAATACCAGTGTTGTAAACAAAACTAAGTTAATTTGGAAATTCTGTTTTGACTTGGCATATGAGGAGTCTGCTAAATTCCTATAAATAATAGCAAGTTTAAAACTTGTCAATGAGATGTGGTGAATGCATGACAAAAGCAGATTTATAGATAAGAAAGATATCCGGGAATTACTATTAAATATACTGTATTTGATACACTTTACTAACTTAACTTAAAAGCTTAATCAGGTGAACTCGCAAACTGGAAAATATTTTATTCCGACCTAACACATGACCTTTAAAACCAATTTGGGATTTCAGCTGCTTGTTAGATTATGCTCCCACGTCTCTCCCGCTGAGGAGCTCGCCCGAAAGGATGATTTGAGTCTACTTTTCTCTGCCATCACCTCTTGGTGTCCTCAATACAACTGCATTTGGAGGAAGAGTGCGGCAGAAGTCCTCATGATACTCTCGAGACACGGTTTATCACAGCCGGTTGTCGGTTATATTCATAGTGAGTTTTTCTTATAATTACTTGTGCCGGGAGAAAGTTCTGTAAAGAAAGCCATACTACAACTGGTCAGTCATAGTGCAATTGTTCAGAGGAAAATGCTGTGGGGTTTTTCCCTCCACATGGATTAATAGGAATTTGAATAATTGTTTTTCATTTTTTTAAAATGTTAATAAAATAGTTTGAATGGTTTGTAATGCATACATGTGAGATCCATTCAAAAGCAAACACACACACACACACACACACACACACACACACACACACACACACGATCCAGAAGGGATCACCACAGAGAATAAGGTATCACCACAACCTCAGTGATCCAGTGCTATGTTTATTAAGGGATAGTACATTTATATCAAAGAGCGTCCCGTGGCTCGATCAGTTAGGGTCCTGCTCGGCAGTGCTGAAACTCCCGAGTCGTGAGTTCAAACCCCAGAGCTGGTCGATTGTCTTTTCTGTATCTTGCATCGCGGCGAGGCGGGCGGCCGGCAGACCTCGGTGGTATAGTGGTTAGTATCGTTGAGTTCGATTCCCGGAGAAAGCAGATGGCGCACAGTTTACCCAGCTGTTCATCCTTCCAGAAAAAATAGGTTGGGTAGCCTAGTGGTTAAGATGCTGGGCTGCTGATCGGGAGGGTGTGAGATCGAGTCTGGGCAAGGACTTCTTAATTTCTGACCACCCGTGATGGGTCGTGGTTAGGATTTCACGTTAAGCTGTAGGTCCAAGGTGGAGTAACAAGCTTGATCTTCGTCAGAATGAACAATTCAGGCGGAAATATTTAAAAAAGAAGGTAGTAATTTAGGGGTTCGCAAAGTACAAAAATCGTTATAACAAATCTCGAAATATCGCGAGCCTACTGTATTTATTACTGTAGATTTTATAGATGCAAGTGCCATACTTAATGTATGGGGTAAAACAGGAGGTATACTAGCAAGATAGATCTACTCTAAATTTTTACAGGTGTACATGAGTAAATGTAACTATTTTAAGTGTTAGTTGTTTGTAAATGTACTTTTTCTAACTACTGCAAATGTACTGTACTATACCCGAATTTGTAGTCGGCTTTTTCTTGAGTTATAGGAATAGCGTAGTTTAATAGGTCGGCCTTTTAAGTTTTAGGAGTAAATAAATAAATAAATATTAGGCAGTAAATCAAATAAATGTTTAAAATTTTAGTGGAGAACAAATGTATCCATGAAATTTTAGGCATTTGTGTAAACTATATTAAATTATTAAATAAAGATCTTTCCAAATAGATAAAGGATGCGTAACCCTCTGCGTAGAGAACATGGAAAGAGGTCAGGATTTGTCTCCCTTGGAGATTGTGGAGATGTTTGTAACCATTTTCTGCTTCCTCAAGGATTCATCAGACGTCTCACAAACCCTCCTAGATGATTTCAGATCCATTCAAGGGTACACTTTTCTTGCCGAGTTTATTTTGAGGTGAGTTTTAATTACTGAAATGGCAGTTGAGTCCAGTATTGGGAGTAACGGCTTTTTTTTTTAGTAGCTGTAGCGGTAACGCCGTTACTTTCGAGATGATGTAACGAAAATGGTAGCCGCACTACTTTTCAGAGCGATTTCAATCGTTACTCGCTACGCGTTATTTTCAAACTGGTCATTTGACACGTCATTTATTAGCTGTTAATTTTGTGCCAGTTGTTTTTTAAATTGATTAACAGGTTTCTAAATCATTTGGCAACACTGCCTGCTCGACAAAGATATCCTTCGACCCAAACCAGGAGGACTATCAGATGCCAATTTTGAAAAAGTAGTGTTCCTGAAATCGAACAATACTCCTAAAAAATTTGCAGGATTAGTTTTTTTGACAGGTCATATTTTCATGTTTTGATTTTTTGTCGTATATAATTTGGTATTATTAAAACTTTTCTTCTCTAGTCTTTTCTTAAAAGTAACGGTAGCGGTAACGCGTTACTTTTTCATCGGTTACTGAAACCCTAACGATTCCATCCCGAAAGATAGACTGTGGGCTTGCTTGAAGAATGAATATAATATCAGTGGCAGATTGCTGAAAGCCTTGGAAAGTATGTACACACCTTGCGTTTGTAATTGGTTTCAGGTAAACAGCGGAGTTAAACAGGGCAGTATATTATCACCCCCTCCTGTTTGTTGCATATATGGATAAGATAATAGCAAAATTCAAAGAAAGTAGGAAGTGACATGATAAATAATGGTCTATGTTGATGATGTAGCATACTGGTACAGGACAGAGGAGGGATTCCAAGGATCATTACAAGAATGGATAGATCTTTCAGGGCAGCTAGAATGGAGGTGAATATTGATGAGATTGAAATTATGAAAGTGAGTAGCCGAGGCGGTACAAATTGGTGACCATTATTTAACAAACGTAAATGGGTTTAAATATCTCGGCAGTGTGATGATAACAGAGGGTGGTAACAAAAAAGATATAACTGAAATAATATCAAAGTTCTGTAACAACATAGGCACCTTGGACCCTATGTTTAGGGGCTCCCATGTTCAATTAAAGACTAAGATGATAATTTATGAGACCATAATGTTGCCAGTTCGTATGTATGGCTCAGAATGCTTGACCCTAACAAGATACCAAAGTAGGTTACAAGCGACAGAAATGAGACCTTTAAGAACCATGTTGGGAATAACCAGAAGGGTCAGAGTCCGAAGCACCAGAGTAAGGGATTATAAATGTGAAACCCGCAACACAAAAAATAGAAAATTCACAACCGAGATGGCTTAGCCATGTAGAGCGAATGACCGATAATAGAACTGCTAAGAAGAGTTGGAGATGGAACTTGGAGTGGAGAGGCCGAGAAAGATGGAGAGACAGGTATTGAAAATATATTACGTGAACGAGATCTTTCAGATTTGGAAGAGCTAAGAGAGAATGGTCTTATGATGGATTGAAGTGCCTGGAAGAAGTTACTTCTGTTGACAGGCTTTGGCCTACCTCGGAGCAGTAATGGTATTGATAATTCGTTAACTGTAGTTTTTAAATAGTGTCGAATTTGTTACGGTATTGTATTCTGCTTTATTCATTTTCGCAATACTGACCTAGCAACATTTCAGACTGGAACAAGATTCCTCCACTGAGAGTGGAGAGGCACTTAGAAACCTTGTACTCCTGGTATCTTCTCTCTCCTACTGCGGGTACCACGAACTTAAACCTTCGTCAGCATCTATTAATCCTCTGTTCCATTTGTCTGGATTCTCTCTGCCATCACCAGCTGGTCGGGGTATGTCCCTGTAACTATTTTATTTCTGGTTCTAAAAGTAAGAAATGTTAGTTTTCTGAAGTGTTAGCCAAATTCATAGCTGTAGAAGTTCATAGGTTAATTGTCATAGCCTAGAGTCGTAATACGTGAACCAATTCAGACTCTGTCATTGTAGATGTATTAATATTTTTATGATAAGGGACTACCATTTTGCTACGTTTTTAGTCTTATATCTTTTCTGTAGAGATATTAAATGTAACATCAAAACACAAAGGTAAGGCAACAAGCGTTTCCTTACACACTATAAAGCTCAAGTTCTAACGATTCACTCTATTCGATCGGGTAACTTAGGAGCCAGTGTCAGAAACCTGCAAGCTTTCAATGTGCTTCAGAGCGTGTTCTTAAAGGGGACAACCTCCCTGCTCTGTTCCGTGGTGTTGGATGCTATGTCCGCCGTGTATCACGCAGACTCCGCTAATTACTTTATTTTAGAACCTCAAAGCACGCTCTCAACCTTCGCCGAGAGGATGCACACCAAACCACATGAAGTTCAGGTTTGTTTTAATGGGATACTTGTATCTTTATTTATCAGCGAGGCTAAGCTACTTTCGGTCTGTTCAGTAGCTGGATGGGTGATCGTACCTCCGCGTTCAGGTGATGCAGCTACTCGTAGTTGATTCGGATCCCACGTAAAGCTAAGGGTCTCCTCCGTCACGTGACCTTTGCTGTTATGGAGGTTAAATAAGCCCAAACATTAATATTTATTGTTTATTTCGTTCACTTTCCCCGAGGAGGGATTCCCTGAGTTCATTTTGCAATTGTTCGAAGGTTTGTTAATGTTTTGGTCAGTGTTCGTTTTTTAATTTACATTCATTAACGAGTAGGAAATAGTTAGATTTATTCACACTCATTTTCTCGTGATGAGAATTAGCTGTACATAATTTTGGTTGTATTGGACTAGCGTTAATAAGTAGGGCCTTATTTTTTCTTCTTTTTTTTCTTTTGCAGGAGAAATATTTTCAGCTACTGGAGATGGTCGTTTTTCAGTTGAATTTCGTTCCTTGCAAAGAGCTTATCTCTCTCTCTCTTTTACTAAAGGCTCAGCATTCTCTGCAGTGTTCTCTCATTTGTATGAACACGCTACTCAGCATTTTAAAGTGAGTTATAAATCAGCTTTCATAACCCACTCCTACGTCGTAAGTGCGTAACTGTGTATATATCTGAAAACCATTTTTTATGGCGAAGTAGTGATATTAAATGTTTGTGATAGTAAATAGATCATAGTAATAGTTCTTTTTTTACCCTTGCCCTCCATATTCACAGACACAGTGCCACTTTCAAGGATGTTTATAGAGAGGTTGGAATGCTAGAAGTGTTTGTCACTTGCCTCACCAGGTACCACGAACTCTTGTTTGACTCAGAGGGGAAGTGCAATCTCAATGAAGGTAAGCAGTTTTTCAGGATTTATTTCGTTATATAATTGGTTATGTATTAGAGAGGATACATCGTGAGCTACACCGCTTTCCTTTAGATCAGGGAGGACATTTGGTCTGGATAGTAATTGAATGGGTGACCTAGACGATGTAGCGACTCGTGGTTCGGATTCTGTGTTAAGCTGTAGGTTCCCTCGTGTCATATAAACCTAGGCTGTTCTTAGGAAAAAACATTATTGATTAAGGTTTAAGGAAAATTATTTGTTCAAGAGTTCAGTGATTTTTTTCATTTCTCAAAGAAATAATTTTATAAATTTTAGAAAAAAGTCTGAGTGAGTCTAAGAAGAAGTTGGGGACCCTTACTTTGGATGCCTTGACCCATCTTTTGTCGGCAAATGCACAAAATACGTCAGTATTTAGGGAATCTGAAGGAACCAAGATCGTCACTTCTCTCGTCTCTAAATTAGAGAGTCGACAGCAGGCTTTAGGTAAGTTAAATTGAATTTAACTCTCTCTGGTTGGGTCTAAAATATATATTAAGATATATTGGGTTACGTTCTGTTTGATTTGGTTAAGTACTTTAAGATTATTTTAAAGTTATTTTTAAATTTAAGTCTGGTTCCGATCCGTTTTGTTTTATTTGGTCGTATTTTAGCGAGAATGATAGATTAATTAAGTCTTAATTTAGAAATAAATAAATAAAATTTAGGGGTAAAATACACGATGTAATAATTAAGTAAATTTATTTGGCTGGTGAATAAAATATTTTTAGTAGTAATTGGAGGAAAAGTTGTTAAAAGGCAAAAGAATGCTTGAATTCTTAACATAGCCTACCTACATTAAGTCAGGCCACGGTTGTACAAAATTTCATACGCTTTTATGACATTTGAGGAAGGTCATTGAAACCATAAATTTACGAAAATATCATAGCCATCAAAATTTTAATCTTCGCATCAAAGCCCAGTGAGGCCAAATTTGTGAAGCCACATCGAAATTCTAAGTGGTTCGTGCGCTTTCAAGAAGTAAATGTTAAGGTTTCACTGGTTTAAAATTTTCTGTTCGGAATTTTTTGTATGAAATTATGTACCGTATTTGCCGGCTTATAAGACGCACTTTTTTCCTTATCAATACCTTAAAAAATCGCCCTGCGTCTTAGAAGCCGAAAGTGGCAATACAGCACATCAATTAATTAATTGATTAATAACAAATAATAAGAGTAATAATCATATTATCTTTCTTTATTGGCTTTTGGGTTTTCTTTTTATCGAATTTTACATATCCATTCTATTAACAATAAAGTGCATCAAAAACTTTTTTTCTTGAATTTACCTTTCCAAAATTAAGGTGCGTCTTTCACGGCGCAGCGTCTTGTAAGCCGTCAAATTGTTATAATGCGAGCGTAACCGACTAGGCTTTGCTCTTAATGTGAACGAGAAATGGAATAGAATAACGATATCCAAATAATAATAATGGAACCATGGAAAAACAAGCCAAGTTCATAGTTTATTGAAATTATATTTACGTATTGTCTGGATTGTATAGGATTTGACTTTTTATATATTTTTCTAATATTTTCGCTCAAAGGTCTCCTCCAGCAGCTGATTTTGGCCAGTGGGAGTGACGAAGACATGGGGGCCATCTTGGGGTTGTTGCACACGGCTCAGCCAACGGATCTGCAACTCAAGACAGATATTTTAAAGGTTAGTTTTTGAAGAAAACTTTAATTTTTAATGACAGATTTTTAAGAGCAGACAATGATAATCTCCCTTATCCAAAGATAAAGGAACCCACGTTGAGGTCGAACCTTAAGATATTAGATTTTACGAGTTATCGGCAAACGAGTCTCTTCAG
Source organism: Bathynomus jamesi (assembly GCA_023014485.1). Lineage (NCBI taxonomy): Eukaryota > Metazoa > Arthropoda > Malacostraca > Isopoda > Cirolanidae > Bathynomus > Bathynomus jamesi. The sequence goes on along the minus strand of JAJOZX010008822.1, from coordinate 112,774 downwards.
CCAATCAGTTGTTCGTAAGCGAAAAGCTGGAATCCATTGTCATACCTAAGTAGTGTTGAACTCGCCGATTTGACCATTCACCCATGAGTGATTCTGGCCAGATCTAGACAATAATTATTAGTGTGTTTGTTCAGAAATTCTCGCTCTTTGAGAGATTCGATCCCAGGACCTATCGAATTGCAGTTCGATGCTGTACCAATGAGTTAACCACTTTTATGTAAATATTTAACTAAATGCAAATAACATTTAAGTTGAGTATTTATTGAATAATTTTTAAGTTTATCAAACTTTTATGACGATTGTAATAACGTTTTTATATTTTTCAGACACTTCTTTTGTGCTTAAAAGAATCTCACAGAACGCGCACTGTGTTTCGTAAAGTTGGGGGTTTCGTGTACCTTATGAGCGTGGTTGTGGGCCTGGAGGGCTCTCTCGGGGATGAACACCTCCCAAAGTGGAACTCTGTCAACCAAAAATACGTGCTTGGTCTTTTGATTACCGTTTTTAACACGCTCACAACCGCAATGAGATATGAACCCGCAAATGCTAAATTTTTTCACCAGGAGGTAAGATACCCATTTTATATATATATATATATTATATATAATATATATATATATATATATATATATATATATATATATATATATATATATACACACAGGGTGTCCGAGAATTATCTGTACAATTTTTGGCTGTTATTAAAAGTCAACCATGAAGTGTAGAAATTCCAGTGTGTCCGAACATTATCTGTACAATTTCATCTTTTAATAAAATTCTTGATAACACACGTAAAATTCTTAAACAAGATTATTTAGAATCTGTATTTTCAAAAGTTTCTTGTATTAAAGTAACGTTGTTACAAACATTCGATATGTTGCCATGTACGCTGCAGCATATCCACATCAATTCGCTCAATAGCAGCTGTGATTCTTGCTTTTAAATCATCAATGTCTGTCACCCGCGTACATTTCAAAAAAACTTGTCAAAACGTCGTATCAGAAAAAACTTAATGAGATTCTCTGTAAAATGGGACAACACTGGAATTTCTACACTTCATGGTTGACTTTTAATAACAGCCAAAAATTGTACAGATAATTCTCGGACACCCGCTATATATATATATATATATATATATATATATATATATATATATATATATATATACATACATACATACATACAGGGTTTCAGGAGGAAAGGTCAATACTTCGGGAGGTGATAGTATCGGTCATTGTGAGAAAAAAAGTTCATATGAACAGGTGTCTAATTCTAAGTGGTTACGGAGTTAGAGCGGTTTGAATCTACAAATACAAACGCATTGTTAGTGATAATCAAGAAAGAGAAACCAGTTACTGTTTCTCACATTTAATGTGGCATTTTGAATGGTATCAGATAGAGAAATGACAAATTTGTTAGTTTACAATACGTTTTCGAAAATCCCACCGTCAACCTCAATGCACTTTGCAACTCGTGTGCGAAGATCGCGTGTTGTTTGTCTGAGTTGATCTTGACGTTCCTTTATGCGGGCAGCAGCATCCAAAATACGCGCGAGCAATTCGTCTCGTGTATCCACCTTTCTTTTGTAAACTTGACTTTTCATCCACCCCCACAAACAATAATCTAACGGAGAGAGGTCTGGAGACCTTGGTGGCCATTGAATAGGACCACCGCGGGGGGAGGAAGAGCTGCGCACGCATCAGATTCAAACAGCTCTATCTCGGTTACCATTCAGAATTAGACACCTGTTCATATGAACTTTTTTTCTCACAATGACCATTACTATCACCTCCCGAAGTATTGACCTTTCCTCCTGAAACACCCTGTATATGTGTGTGTGTGTTACAGTAAGATTGTGAAACTAGTGATTTCACGAAATCTGAAATATCGTAAAATTTCACAAAAATTTAGGTTGGATAAAACAACCTAACCTAACCTAACCAGTAACTTCCTGAAGTCTCAGAGTAAAACAGAAGTTTCACAGTTACTGTATATATACACTCGTATATATAATGCAAACCCACAAAGAAAAGGAAAGGTAGTTTCCCTGTAGGTTTGCATCATTTATTTATTTCATGCGTTTAAGCGGGAAGTTCAATATATATATATATATATATATATATATATATATATATATATATATATATATATAAGCACACCGGACAAAAAATTAGTCACCCCTCTCAGAATGTACCTAATAACGTGTGACGGCGCCTCTGGCCTTGATAACCGCACGAATCCGGCGAGGCAGAGACTCTACGAGGTTGTGCATGTACTGTACATCGATTTGCTGCCACTCGTTCATCAGCCGGTCCCGAAGTTCCGCCAGAGTCCTGCGCTTCACTTTCTGTTTCCAGCCTGAACAACACCTTCGACGCATTCAGGATTAAAGGCTTCATTGGACCTGCGATGTACTCGTCGCCTCCCATCAGTGGAGAACAAACAAAAACGGGACTCATCGGACCAAATTACACGTTTCCAATCTGCCGCAGTCCAGTTTTGTGCCTCTGAGCCCATTTATAACGTGCCAATTTGTGACTTGCTGTTAACAGCGGCCTCTTCCGTGGTACCCTGCTCCAGATGTCCATCGCATGCAGTTCTCGTCGCAATGTCCGTTCGGAAATTGGTCGCTGGAGAACCTCATTGGTTTCTTGGAGCAATTGTTCTCTGGTTTGAAAACGATTTGCAGTTACTAGACGAGAAACATGGCGGCGGCCCCTATTGTCGAGAATTGTTTTCCGGCCACAGTTACGCCGTCGATTGTCAGTTGATTGCGAACTACACCACTCTTTGTAAACTCGCTGGACAGTACGCGTTGACACACCAACAAATTGGGCTACTTCAGACATTGTGTCCGTGGGCTCTGCCAAACACGATGGCTCCTTTTTGCCACTGAGTAACGTCTGCCTCACGACCCATTTTGCAGACTATATCCAACACACACTTTGTTCTTCACCACCTCACGAAACAGATCTGATCCTGTGTGCTACGTCACCGCTACTTGTCACTTACCAATGCTACATCAGCGCCCTCTGTGTGACCTTGAACTTCCTACTATCGGTGCTATTAGGGGTGACTAATTTTTTGTCCGGTGTATATATATATATATATATATATATATATATATATATATATATATATATATATGGTGTCCCAGGAGGAAATGTCAAGAATGCACCATTTCACTCTTTGGGTATTTCTAAGTAGAAAGTATTATATCGATATGGGTCTGATTCCCAACCGTTACCGAGATACAGGCCTTCATTTGGGTAATTAAAACATAATAAAAAGGCGATCTTAGATACTATTTAATGACACTTGTGGTTTACAAAAAGTACAAACATACAATACACTATTGCACTTATTGCAGAATGGTTTCAAAGTGACCCCCTCCTTCAATGCACGCGGCGAGCCTCCGATCCATCGAGTCTTGCCAAGGAAAACGCGGAAGTTCATTTCTGAGGTTTATGAACGCATCCTGTATACGTGCAACCAACTGCTCCCTAGTTTCGGGCTTACCCCGCTGATAAACGTTACTCTTCAAGAACCCCCCAGACAAAAAAAATGTAGCGGAGATAAGTCAGGCGAACGAGGGGGCCATGCCACAGTTCCTCCACGTCCAATCCACCTTCCCGGAAACCGTTGATTTAAGTATGTAGTAGCCTCCTGCCATAGTGAGGTGGTGCTCCATCGTGTTGCATCCACATCTGTTGTCTGAATGCAAGAGGTACATCATCAAATAAAAGGGGAAGGACGTGTTCTAAAAAATTTCTGTATTGTACAGATGTTAGGCGGCCCTCAATGAAATGTGGCCCAATGAGATAGTTTTGTAGCAATCTGCACCAAACGTTAACAGAAAATCTGTTCTGAAAGTTACTTTCAACTACAGCATGGGGATTGTCGTGAGCCCAGGTGTGCGAATTTCGAGTGTTGTTAATTCCATTCCGTGTGAACATTGCTTCATCTGTGAAAAGGATGTTATTCAATGATTGCCGATTAGTTTGTAACCAATTACAAAATTGCAAGCCTTGTTCATAATCTGCTGGTAAAAGATGTTGCACCCTTTGGAGATGGTATGGATACAAGCCATCGTCATGTAGAATTCTCCATATCTGCATGCGTGGAACCCCAGTTGTCAATGATATTCGCCGGACACTCGTACCTGGACTCCGCTGCACTGCGTCCAACACTTTTTCATCTCTCCGTATTTGCTGACGCTCACTCCTTGGCTTAGGTAATGAACCTGTCTCTCTTAAAGATCGAAACGTATTTTGTATTGTACGGCGATCTGGTGTGCGGCGATTTGGATAACGTCGCTGATATTCTGCAACGGCTGCGACAGCATTTCCATTGCAAAACCCAGACACAAATAACATGTCTGCGTATTCTTCTTTCGAGAAAACTGCTGGCATAGCTTGAAATATTGCTTGAGCACTGCACCTCCACGTTTGCAGAGTACACAACACACCCTGAAAAGAAACGTGACTCAGTGAGTAGGTGTTAAGACGTACCTAAATAAATAATGTGAGGATCTGCACAGTTGCCAATGTATCATTAAATGTCATTGAATATTATCTAAGATCGGCTTTTTATTATGTTTGTTACCCAAATGTAGAGGCCTGTATCTCGGTAACGGTTGGGAATCAGGCACATGTCGATATAATACTTTCTACTTAGAAATACCCAAAGAGTCAAATGGTGCATTCTTGACATTTCCTCCTGGGACACCCTGTGTGTGTATATATATATATATATATATATATATATATATATATATTATATATATATATATATATATATGGTGGCGCAAAAGTCGCGCATCATATGAATTTTCAGTGTTGACTATAATATATATATTTTTTCTTTCAGGTAGGAGATGGCTGCGAAATTAACAATAGATGAGAGGGTGAGCTTGGTTTTAATGTGGAATACCAGGTACAACAAATCGATGAATTGATAGAGAATTTAAATTCTGTACCGATTCATCGATTTGTAGTACCTGGTATTCCATACATTAAAACCAAGCTCACCCTCTCATCTATTGTTAATTTCGCAGCGATCCCCTACTTAAAAGAAAAAAAATATATAATCAACACTGAAAATTCTTATGATGCGCGACTTTTTTTTTTTTTTTTAAATTGTTCGAAACTATAAGTATTTTTCTGAGCATCCTCATTACCAAAAGAAAAGGCTTATTATTGGATTATTACTTTGAGAAATTAGGTTGCGAGATGTTGACTTTTTAGATGAAGAATTGGCACACTTAAGGTAAAGTTGCCAATGGTCGTGCATCGGTCCTAATGGTCGCGCATTTGACTCGAATGTTTTTTAAAGTCAGATGCCCGACATTAGGACCTATGCACGACCATTGGCAACTTTATGTTAAAGCATTTTTAAAAATTTTTTCTATCCTGAACAGTTCATTGGAGAGATAAAAAGAGCTAAAAGATTTTGTTATAGCTCGAAAGCGTCTTACTCTATCCCGTTTAAGAACTGAAACAAAATTGGTGCTTCCTTTTACTCCGAAAGCGCGCACTGGTTTTTTTTAAGCTGTTCTCATTCTAATACAAATAACAGTAATATTGAAGCGTAGTTCACGTAATTCCTCGCAATAATTGCCATTCACTGTATATTGGTGGGAGCCGTTTTAAAAGACGTATGCACCAGCATTCCATCTCTCTTCAAGTGCGTAATGAAAGTTGTTCACTTCAGAAACTCAAGAATTGATAATAATTTGATCAGTTTGAAAGATGCCAAAATTCTTGAAAGGAAAATCGTCGATTCTTTCATTATACATATCATTAAATAATTGAATTGTAATTAAGGCTCATATAAAGTTTCAAGGTTCGAAGACATTAATTATGTAAAATTATTTCGAAAAAATCCTATCTCGAAACTATTCCTGACCATTATTCGTCAGTAAAAAACAGACTTTATGATGACAACATTTTCTGAATTGATTGATTTAAAATAATTCCTCTAGTGTCGCAACATCGAGGTCATTGAGTTGAACTTTCTGAATGGACTGAACTTCTGGCAGGCAGATTATCTCCCTAATTTTAGCTTACAATTGCGCCTGCGCTGCGCACTCTTGTATGCGCACTTGCCATTTTATTAAATTTTATTTAATTTTGGTTTGGGGCTTTACTCGGGAAGTTTTTTCTACTGGTTTTTATAATGGTAGTCCTTTTTAGGGTGATGAAGGCTTTATTGTGATACTGAACACTTTCTTGTTGATCATTTCATTTCTCTGAAGAGGTTGTTAAACTTATTAAAGTGTGCTTATTCCTTTATATACATACATACATACATACATATATACATACATATATACATACATACATACATATATACACCTTTTTTTTAAATCATAAGATAAACTCGGGTAGCTATGTTTCGCACCCAGTCTTTGAAGCTGGTGCTTCTTACTATATTGAAACATCAGAATTTTTTAATTTTCCCTCCTCTTATTAGCACGTAACTATGTCGTTTCAATTTATTTTAAAATTTTTGTTTCCTATTTTATTTACATTTTTCTTCGTTTACATCTTGTGACATTAGAAATACACCCAGTTAAAGAGAGAAATAATTCCTTAAGCGTCTTCCTTTCGCAGTTTTGTCCGGAGAGCTTATGCAGTACTTTAAAAATGTTGAATTGCTTCTGCTCGCAAACGCAAGTGTCTTGCGCGTCAGAAACCCCTTGGCATGAGTTGCTGTCCTCTACCGGAATTACGAGTTCCGCCACAGATATAAACACCTTCCACACCATTTTCACGACACCAGTCATTGAGTACAGGTACTCGCGTATCATCACCAGATGATGACTCGTTGGTTTTTGGGTAGATTTTTTATCTGTGGAGATTCTCTCGTTCGATTCGTCATGATTGCATAAAATACAAGATGAAAGAGTGCTTCCAAAGTAGATTCACTGACTAGGTTTCTTCTGAATTTAAATAATTCGAAATGTATAGCTTGTGAATGTATGAAGTTATTAATGATGATGATAAATAATTGATTATAAATTAAAAAGTCACTGATTATAAATTTTTTAAAATTAGAAATATTTACCAGACGTAGTTTAGTTTCGGTTGAACCATGATAGTACGTTTTCATAGTCTTCGTTATCGTCATCAGACGTTAATATTCTTAGTCTCGTACTATCATTGTTTAAAGTTGCACCAATTATTTTTCTTCATTTGCAGCCCTCCCCCTGACATGCCAATATCATTAGTAAGAGTAGTGCAAGTGCTGCAGTTGCTTTACCACATGGCGTTAGACTCCTTCGACAAGCCTTCACCCCCCAATTTCTACTTGCCCCATCTCAACAGATCTCCTTCTCAAGTAAGGTTTTAATTAATGCATTCTGTTTTCAACCACTTTTGAAAGAGAGAGCGTGTTTCGGATGACAGACTTTATTACCACTATTTATCCCCGTTTTCTTTCCTCTTAAAATCCATTCAACGGATCGTGAATTTATTGTCGAATAGTTTCGTTTTTGCTTCACTTTGAAGATACTTTAAAAACTTTTTTTTTAAGGGGAAATTGAGTGATTCTTCCCCCGGGGGTACTAAACGACCTTCTTCTGGGCTAAATCTGGCCCCCACACCCTCTGAGCCTGTGATTGTACACCCTGGGGTGGTGGTGACGATGTTACATCTCCTTCCTGCTATCAACCACCCTCGAAACCCGACACTCGCGGCGATTCTTCAGCTTTACGCGGCTCACCTGCTTAAGGTTAGTTCTTTTTATAACTTTTTAATGGGATAGTGTAGTCGGTTAATTTGCTCTAAGTCATTTACCGAGTTTAAGTAGCTAACTGAGCGTCTCGTGGCTCGATCGGTTAGGGCGCCACCCGGTAGTACTGAGATTCCGTTGAGGCTTGGGTTCGAATCTCAGTGCTGCCTCGTCGGCCTAGAGCTGAGCCGTTGTGTTTTCTGTATCTTCCATCACGACGAAGCCGCGGGCCGGCCGCCCCTATTAATTGACTGGTTAAGGCAGGCCAGACTTGGGACCCTACCCCAACTTCCTTGGGAAATATGGACATGGTTACCACCTTTTATAAGTACCAAGTTCAGGAAATTCAAAATAAAAGAGAACCTGTTTGAAAAATCGCTTAAAATTTCCTAACCATAGACTAAATTTTTAAATAATTCAATAAATTTGTATGTAATAAATCTCCAAATAATTTAGGAACTTGCTAAATAAACTAAGTTTTCAGTACTAAATCCGTAAAGTTACAAATGTCTATTTTTTAAAGAATTTCGGTGGAGACGGGAGTTGCTCATAGTGGCTTTGAGTCTTTCGTAAATTGTATTGGTGAGTTACGTTTAAGAACTGCTACTGTTTACATATTGTAGAGAACAGTCATCCTTCAACATAACTCAACAACATTGTAATTACAGGGTTCATAGCGACCTGGGAAAGTCAGGGAAAATAGTTTTGTTGCGAAATTTCAGGGAAAACAAAAATATTGGATGGTGCTCAGGGAATTAACATGACTGTAAAGAACGATAGGCTACGGCAGACTGTTTAGATAATTTTCTTCACCAAAGATTGTGAAGTAGTAAGTTTTATGATAGAAGTCTGTGGAATCATCAACAGTCTGTAAGGAAATGGCACTGCACTTAATAATAAAGGAAAACTGTGTGTGTGTGGGGGTGGAGACGTTTAAAATATATCAAAAATGAAATTTGATCAGGGAAATCATTTGGCAAGATTTGCTATGAACTCTGAATTATATTCTTAGTTTACAGCCACATTTAATTCATATTTTATTTTGACTTTTTTTTATTATTAAAAGTTAAAAATGATGTTTCGAATCAATACCAAGATCTCCTCTTCAAGTCGGAGTAAATTTTGAGATCCTCGTTAACAATTTAGATCAGGGTGGTCCAACCTCTCGAGGATAGAGGGCCACATGATTTTGCTTTATATCACAAACGCGCCGCACATTTCATTATGGCTTTTTCTAATAAAAGCATTAATTTTTCTTCGAGCTGTACTTCTCATAGTTATGTTGTTTATTAAAGTATATACAAAAAAAGACACTTTTAAAGAAGTTTTCTATTAATTAAAAAATACAACTATTTATAGTGTTGTTGTTTATAAAGGTACATATTAAGAAAACATATTTTGAAGTTTTCTTTTAGTTCAAAAATTACAGTGCATATTGTAATTTTCGGATTAATAGAAATTGGTGAGAAATTTGAGTGTGTGGTTTCGCTTGAACCAGTGACTGAATATCAACGTCAGTGTCGGTTGTTGAAAGGCCCCGAGAGAAGGGTTTTCCAATCGGTTGCGGGTCTTAGACTTCACGTGCTTTAAAATAGAAAATGAGCTTTCGCAAATGTAAGTGCTACCAAACAGAGAAAATATCTTAAGGGCGAAATCGTGAAAATTGGGGAAGCGTTTCTCATAAAACAATTTCTAAGAGATTAGTTAGTGTTTGGATTAGCATTACATCTTTCTATCCAAGCCTGAAAATGCTAATGCGTTTAATAAATTACGTCACGATTTTATCTATTTTACATTTTCACTTTTTACGTTTCTGAATTTTTAGATTTTTTTTTTTTTTTTTTTTTTTTTTTTTTGAACCATAGTTTAAAGCGTTTTTCTAGGAAAGTTCGCGGGCCATAAAAATTAACTCGGCGGGCCGCATGCTGCCCGCAGCGCTCCGTTTGGGCCACACTGGTTTAGATTATGCGGTAATTCTAAAAATTAATTTTAACGTTTATGATTAGCTTTTGTCGCCCCATGTTATTTTCAGTCGTTGGTTCGGAGTGAAAAGAATCAGCAGGTGATGTGTGAGGCCGATTTGGGAGGGGAGATCCTAGAACTGTGCAGCGACGGCCTTCTGCAAGAGAACCACCCTCTGCATCCGATTCTACAGTATATCTTCGAAAGACTAGCGGCCCAAGCCATTTTACCCAAAGATTTGAGGTATTTTAACTGAAGTAGTTTATTAATCTGCGTTTTGTGAATGACTCTTCAAAGTCACGTTCATTCGACTGAATTCACTGCAAAAACTCTGCTCTTCTTTCTCAGAGCTTTCCTTCGGCTGGGAAATCCTTTGAATTGTTTGGATTTGGACGATATTGATGTGAGCAAAGGGGAGAGTTCGCATCAGGGACCCGTTCCTCTCACCCGCATCAAGACTCTCGTTTCCATGACTACGCCTAGAGATATACGGTAATTGGTCTATTGGTGCCAAATTCACGTGGGATGAGTTTAGTTTGTCGAATTCTTGTTTCCTTAAACTCATTTGAGTGCATTGTCATAACTTTTTAAACTCCTCCTTTAAGGACTAGGTTTCGTTATAAGATGATGATAATACTAATTTCTTGGGATATCCTCTATCCCATTACTTATTACACAAACTTATGATTCGAGATGAAAGGTAAAATTTTTAACACCACTGAGTTTTGCCTAAGTTTCCACGTAGTATCTTTCGGCATTAACACTGTGTCCTTCCCCTTTTAGGTGGGAGAAACATTTTTTTCTTTTGTTACTACCATTTATTTTGGAATACATAAATTTGGGATGTCTGCTGGTCCTCTTATTCACAGTCTGCTTAGCACCGTCGAGTACTTTCGACTTCTTTTCTTTGCCTCAAACCATAATATTTTACGCATTAAAGGGAGATACTCAATTTGTTGTGGCTGTAATTCGTATTTCAAAGTATCATAATTGCCGTGTAAACGTGACCAAATATATTGTAGTTAATAGAGTGTTCGTGTAATGTGGGTGGACACCTCGTGTTTCAGTGTGGGCCCTCAAGTATTCCCCTCCTTCGTGGAGTTCGACATGAGCGCTGAAGGGTTTGGGTGCCTCTTCCTACCCTCCATCGCCCCACAGAGCGTGGGAGGAGCATCGGTAGTCACTTCTGCCCTCACTAACGCCGAAGTTAATGTTATCGGTGGTATTGGAAGCGGTAAGTAGAGCCAGTAATACTGTATATACATGAGAAGATAAATATTTTCCTTTCGTGGTTATGTATGATGTATGCGAACCACTTGTAGTTCATTTCCTTCTGTCTGACATTAGCTAATCCTTTCTTCCGTTCTCATTCTGAAGGTGATAGGGTATTCCCGCCGCAGACGGGACTCACCTATAGTACGTGGTTCTGCGTAGAGAAATACAGCGATCCCCGCACAGACCCACACTGCGTGAGACTCCTCACCCTCGCGAGACACGTTCCAGGCAGGAGCCCACTCATTTGCCTTGCTGTGGGTATCTCCGCTAGAGACAAGGCACTCCTCATTTCGACTCATGAAACCAACCTCCCACAAGCGGGACAAGGTATTAACATCTTTTGATTAAGGGTTATTAAGGCGGCTGAGGCCTGAAGTTGAAGGTAGTTTTAAAATGTTAAAAAAAATTACGGGTGTAGATAAATATTGATTTGTATGCGGCTGGGAATAGCGGGGTTACGTTCTGATCCCTCCCTCCCTTTGGGCATGTCGTAAAAGGCGACTGTACGGGAACCCTCGGGGATGAGGTTATATCCTTCGCCTCCCTGCGCGTAACAGGGCTAGAGATTGGGCTGGGGTTCCATCTCTGGAAAAATATCATCCCATGCGCAACTTCAGAAGGCTCGGATATATGATGATGAAAACCCACTCTAATAGACAGAGTTTATTTCCACAACAATTTCGATGCCCACTGGCATCCTCTTCGGGTGGAAGAGGATGCCAGTGGGCATCGAAACTGTTGTGGAAATAAACTCTGTCTATTAGAGTGGGTTTTTATAATCATATTTTGACCTTCACGTAGAAAAGAAGTTTTTTGCATTTGCCTCGGATATCTTGTGATGTTTTCGGCCCCGAGTTTCAAGCGTCGTCTGAAAGGCTTGGGGTTCGGGGTTTTCAACGATTATTCGTGGTTATCATACTTGTCCCTCTATCATGTCATCGATAAAAGGTTCGGGGTTCGAAAACCATTTTTGATAAACCGTCCAGTCTCGTCCGTGGGTTGGTGTGTGACAAACTTTTACCCCCCCCCCCCCCTTACTCAGTATGGTAACGTGACCAATGATCTTTTTACTTCACCTTCAACATTAGTTTGGATTAACTTTAGGTTTTCCACTCAACCACAACTAAGTAAATTAAGATTGTTTATCGAATAACAACTTAAGAATTTTACCATTAATACTCGTATATAAACTGCTTCATTATTAAACATCAAAATTTTTATACTTTTAATATGTTCAGAAATTAATTTAGCTTTACACTTGCGTTATACAATTTATATACAAGCTTAGGCCTTGACCGAAAATTCAAATAGGCCTTTAAAAATGATGTAGCCTCGCGCGTGACATGAATAAAAAGCCTAAGGCTCGGATACAAGATTCTTTCGGGAGCCGTAGTCGACAATGAAGTTAATTTTTTTGTTACGCATTCATCTTAAATATAGGCCCTATTCCTCACGGGCTCGGAGAGAAAAATTGAAATAAACAGGAGAACAAAACGATTTTTAAGATTGACAACTGCTTCTGACGACTCTCCGTCGAACTCTGACTGTCTATCCCTCTCTCTCTACTTCTCTCTGTCCTTCTGTCTCTTCTCTGGTGTTGCGTGGCCTTTTTCTTCGTCTAGATTTCAGGATTCTATTCTCGCTTGGCATTTGATCATTCCAATTATTTAAGAACCTAAAACTTAAAAGACAATAATTAATATATGATGATAATTTCTACAATTTTCTAATTATTCTGTATTAGTTAACTAACTTTATTGGTCTCTTTCCCGATGTTTAATTGCTAACTTATATTATTCTAATACTATTTAAAAACTAACCTATCTTAAAGGACCTGACTGAACAAGAATAGAGAGGAGAATCACGTGACACCAAACCTATGTCTGATTGGTTGAACGTGAATACGAGTATAAACCAAACGAAACCAATTCCCATTTTTACAATCCCAACACGTGGCCCAACTCAGTGAAGACTTGGAAATAGGTTATATATATATATTCAGACATTCAAAGATCTAATTATTTCAAATTATTATTATTGTTATTATTATTATTATTATATAATTATTATATAATTTGAAATAATTAGATCTTTGAATTGTTTATTGAGGATGAAAAATTAATTTTCAGGAGTAACCGAATGGGAGTCAGAAATTGTTGGTGACTTTGGATGTAGGGTATGGTGCCCAGATTTGCTGTCAGAGGGGCAGTGGCACCACTTGGCACTGACCATTAATCGAGCTGTTTTGAAGAACTCTTCCCTGTGCATATACATCGACGGCCAACTCATCAACCAGCAAAAGGTATTTCGCATGGCTCAGTTCAACTCGTGAGCAGACTCTTCCGTTTGTATTTAATAACGTTTTGAGGTACTGATGAAGGAGTTAATTAGGGATTCTGGAGCCACGTCGTGGCCATGTCGTAACACCGTTTTCCTTTAGATCAGCGAGGCTAAGTGACGTTTTATTTGTTCACTAGTTGGATGATGTAACGATCCGTGATTCGGATTCCCCTTAATGCTGCTGCACGAATAACCTTTTCCATTACGAAGGATTTAAATAACCCCAGATATTAATAATAATAATAATGGAACTTGTGTAATATATGAAGAATCCTAATGACTCGAAGTGCAATGACTCTTATCCTTTTCACATGGGCCGTTATTCAGGCTTTGTTGTTATTAATCGAAGTTCCATGTAAAAATCGTCCTGTGAATGAATGAGGTGAGACTTGAATTATTAGTACTTCTCTACCTTCTTTTGTTCGGTGTTCTTTTCTACTTTGTTACAACTGCAGGAAGAAGGGGTCAAGGGCGAACGCCCGCAAAAATGCCATTCCCACAGAGGAAGAAGAGAGCTAAAATCAAGGTCCAAGGTTTTCGAGATGCCTGGACACTCTGCGTTTGAAAGATTGGACGTAAAAAATGCGGGGGGGGGGGGGATTGATTGAAGAAGAAGAATGCTCCAGCGTTGACCGGTTGAGTAAATGAAAGATTGAAAATACCGACTAACCCTTGCATTAGAGAGTTGGACAGAAAAAGAATGAGAACGTGTGGTAAGTCTAGTACTGCGTGCTCTCCTTAAAGGAGGAGGCATGCAGTTAGAGAGTTCAGAAGAGTAATGTCCGTTATAGTGGCGATAGTAAAGAGAGAGTGAGGCAACATTGCTGCGAAGAGAGAGGGATTGAAGACAGTCAGTAAGAGGTGGGGATTGATGAGACGAAAAGCCTTTGATTCCATCGAGTCAAGTAGAGCTGTGTGGGTTGAACCACCCCTTACGCGCGTGAAGTGTATTCCGTACAGTGACAAACAAGACCTCTGTACAGAGACGGCAACTGAGTAGGGGTGAGGAAACCGTGAGCTGGTACAACACATCTAACCTCTTAGAAGCTGTTTTAGAAAGAGAGTATATGCGATCTTTCCAGGAAAAATCACGAGGAAAGGAAACGCCAAGAATGTTAAGAGAAGAGAGAGGATTGAGTTGTGTGTTGTTGAAGATAAAGGGGATACTCGTGTGGAAGATTGTGACGAATAGACAGATGAAGAAGCCGAGTTTTTGAAGCATTGAATGCCACAAGGTTTTCTCTGCCCCAATCAGAGAGAGTAGAAAGATCAGAGTTGAGGTACACCATAGCTGTCCTACGCGAATCATGTTGAGAAGGATGCTTTATGAAGCGGGTTGAGAAGTGAAGGATGGAATCATCGGCATAGGAGTGGATGGGACAGAAAGTGCGACTTGATAGATCATTGATAAATAAAAGGAAAAGAGTGGGTGACAGGACACAGCCCAGAGGAACATCACTATTAATATCTGTGGTCATGTACAACCGCAATTATACAGGGTGTTCGGAAAGTCACTGTGCACTTATATTTATTTAATAGCATACAATAGTATAACATTGCATATATGATAGAGGTTATGGATGGGACCATCAGAACTTATAAAAGGTGTTGAAAGTGATGTCCTTTAACAGCAATACAGGCCTGGACCCGTCTTATTTTATTTTGAAACACCTTTGTCAGTTCTTCTTTTGAAATGGACCTTATGTACGCAGTTATTGCAGTTTTCAGGTCATCAAGCGTGAGTGGACGATCTCGATTATATAAGTGCACAGTGACTTTCCGAACACCCTGTAGATCAGCCAGAAAGAAAGTTAGAGATGGACACAGATTGAAGGAGGGCAGTTTGGAAATTAAAAATTTGTGCCAGACTCTGTCAAAAGCTATTGATATGTCTAGCGCAATAGCAAAGGTTTCACCGAAATCCCGAAAGGATGATGATCAACAGTCAGAGATATGAAAGGTACATTTATCTGGTTTAAAAGAATACAAACAAAAGCATTAAGTTTAGTGTTTGGCCTGTCCCTAGTGTGTATTGTTTTCTTTGCTAATTTTCATACTGATTTACCACGCATTTATTTTAAAAATGTAAATTTTCGTTAAAAAGGTGAGAATTCTCTTTTATTACTAGTCGTCTTGGATCTTCTCGCAGACTTGGTATGAAAAGCAGCTAAAGTAACATTTTTTGCCCGGTAATAGTTGTGCTATTTTAGAAATAGAAGCGATACAGTAATTCAGCCCGTGTAAAAATAGTATTAATGACTTCAATAAAGTCTCAAGATTTCCTGTAATTTTACTCATTAAAGAGTAGTCCGTATTAGGAATAGCCTAATTGTTATATCATTTGCCAACTCTTCGGAATTCCTTCATTCCAATTCCTCCCTCACTCCTCACTCGTTCCAGCTCCACTACATCCTTCAGAATCCTGGAGGAGGTGCTGCCAACCTGACGGTGGCATCTTCCGTTTACGCTTACATTGGCAGTCCTCCCGCCTACAGGAGGCAATCCAGGTAAGTCATTCAATTCTGAGAAAGAGATTATTTTGTCTTTTAGCGGACGTTGCTTCTTCAAAAGAGACCAGTAAAGCCGCACTTTGTTGTTGAATGTTTATGAAACAGGATTGAATATTTTGGCCACCATTATTGGACCTGTTGACATCGACACTAACAACCTAACCTCGCTTCACCTCACCTCGCCGAACTTAATCGAATCCTAAAGACCTTGTCGATAAAATGTCGCATCCAGAAAATGTTAACCCGCATTTAGTTTGCTTTGCTGTTACTGAAAACTGTGTAACATGCGAGTATATTAAATGTTGTTTACGATCTTTCACTACCGTATTTTTTAAGGCTTGTGTGGAGGCAAGGACCATGTCACTTACTCGAAGACGTTCTGCAGCCTTCGATGGTGTCCATGCTTTATCAGTTGGGTCCTCATTACACCGGTTGCTTGCAGGCCCCTAGGATGCCAGGTAAACTCATATTTTTAAAACATTCTTAGGTAATTCGATTTAAACTGAATTGAAGTTAGTCACATTTTGCCCCAAAACGAAGTGGGTTTCGCTTTTTTAGGTCAAACAACATCACGCCACTCAGAGACCTCCACGAGTATAGCTTCGATTGAAGGTAACCTCTTTCACCATCAAAAAGCGATCGAATGAAACTCTCATTACTGAACGTTATGTCGGGCTTAAAAAATGAGTAACCTAGTTTCTTTTTAAGTAATGAATTATATTTTGAGTCTTAATACGCTTTAAATTCTTTCGGGATTTCATGAATTATGCGAAATCTAATCGAAGAAGCTTGGGCAAATTCTCCATTTTTATTCTAATTGTTCAAACCTAGTCGAAATTTAGGAAGTCTAAAGTAAATTTTACTCGTTTTGCCAAATACACATCTTTAATTGAACGAACTATTGCAAAATTCTATTTTTAAGGACGCAATTGGTTTTTAATAAAATGAAAGTAGAATCAGTGGTACTGCATCATTTGTTTAAGTAAATTGTCTTCTTACGCTTATGAAAAAAACGTAATTCGTAGTAAGCCCTATTTAAAATG
This sequence comes from Bathynomus jamesi, assembly GCA_023014485.1. Classification (NCBI taxonomy): domain Eukaryota; kingdom Metazoa; phylum Arthropoda; class Malacostraca; order Isopoda; family Cirolanidae; genus Bathynomus; species Bathynomus jamesi. The sequence goes on along the minus strand of JAJOZX010008822.1, from coordinate 95,910 downwards.
AAATACGTTTTGAAGCTTGGAGAATACGTACGTCATGATCTGAATGGGAAAGTGGGAATTGGCTCCGAGCTTGGAATGATTTAGAAACATGGTGTGCCAGGACTGAAGGGTGGTGGCTGTAGAATTAAAGGAATACAAGTGGAACGAGGTCTGTGTGTTAAAGTAAATACTTTTTGCACAGACATAAGTACGTATGCAGTGAGATAGAGGTATGTGTGGAGTACAAGTCGATGGATTGTTAGTGAGTAAGAGAGTACTGAGGGATTCATATGATACAAAAGTTGTTCAGGGGTTGAGTGTAGATTTGTTAGATCATCGAGTGTGTTGTGTAAAGTTAAGTTGTTTGATGTCTGATATAAAACGAAGACAAACGGAGAATAAAAGTTGAAAGGCTGAATTCGAATAAGGTGGCAACAGAATACAGAAGATGAGTAACAGCCTGTCAATGATTGAAGATGTAAGAAATTGAACAAAGAATGCGAGAGAACTCGTAAAAAAGTGGTAAAAAGAGTAGATGAAGACCTGGGAAGGAAGAGAATAAGCAGTATATGGAGATTAGAAAGTTATTCTAGAGAGCACTGAGAAAGTACAAAGGTAAATTTGGTGAAGTAACTGGTAATATGAAAGCTAAGAATGGGAATGTGTTAATGCAAGATGAGCAGATAACGCGAGAAATTTAAGGAGCATTTTAGTGCGCTGGTAGGCAAGGTAGATGAAAAAAAAAGAAGCAAATATGAATGTAGTTGGTTTTGGTGGCCTATGTAAAAAGTATACCCAGGAGTGGAAGGAAGACATCAGATAAGGCAGGGGTCGGCAACGTTTTTCTATTGGGTGCCACTTATCAATATTCATACTTTAAAACTGTCCGGGCGTACCACCATTTTTTTTTTTTTAAATAAGTTACAATATTATAATTTTATAATGTGCGTAATATGATTTCTTTATAGTTTATCTTTATAATAATAGTAAATACGGTATATTAACACTATAATAAAGTAGTAGTCGTAAATTATACGGTGATACAGTTTTTAACTTTTAATCATTATCAAAGACATTTTAAATATCAATAGTTATAAAAATTACATCAAAAGACGTAAGGAAATGTCTTCACAAACAGTAGTGGGCAAAAAGTAATCGATTACAAGTAAAAATTACTGATGTCTGAAAAGTAACTAAAAGTATAAAGTAGAAATTACTTCTCTGGATTAATTATATTATAATTATTATATTATTACTAATCCAGCGGAGTAATTTCTACTTTATACTTTTACTTTTCAGACCAGTAATTTTTACTTGTGATCGATTACCTTTTGGCCACGACTGTTCAGTTATTTTGTAAGAAGAATAATCGGCATTTAATATTGTGACGAATGGAGAAAATTTAGAGGTTGTACAAGAATTTAAATATCTACAGTGTTTGACAAGAGGTAAGAGTATATTTGAAAGTAGTGAAGCAAGGCAAGCAAGTCACGAGTGCGATAATATACCTGGTAGGCGTATGAAGAAGTTCGCATGAAAATGTATTGGTGCCAACACTGATGTATAGATGAGACGCATTTGTTTGACTTAATTCACGGTCAAAAGGGAAAGCAGTCGAGATGAATAATTTAAGAATGATTGATGTGAAGCAAATTGACTGTATGAGAAATGAGGATGTTCTGGAATGGCGTGGAGTGAAAAAGTCATTGGAGATTGGTATGGTCGTGTGGGAAGAATGTGTGATAATAGAACTTTGAGCAAATTTCCAGAATCCAAACACGTTTCGGAGACAGATCATAGTTTAGTAATATGTAAGGTAGATTAGGTTAGTAATTATGGACTCTGCCTCCAAACTGCGTCTGAATTCTGGAATTTTATCAAATTTTGAAAAATGTGATAGTGAAGGGGTAGTGTGGAAAGTAGAGGAAAACCGCGTAAAAGATGTATTATGTAATTAATAAATGTGTGAATAAACGTTAAGTTGATATAAATGTGGCACAAGAGTTTACCAGAAACAGGAATGGAAGCGGTTTGTGAGGTTTAAAATAGAAGTTGGTCTCACCTGGCTTGCCACTACAAAGGTAACATTGGACATTGGATCCCTGAGGTTTGGATGGTACAATACTTTATTCCGTGTGGTGGTTCCTTTGTATCTTCGTGTGTAATAATTGGTTGCTTCGACTCGATGAAGAATGAGAAATAGGTTCTTAGATGATGATATGTCTATAAAATACTATTTTTTTTTTAGTATAAAGGAGGAAGTAGAGGTCGAACTTGATACGAATGTTGGATCGAAGGATGCGACATGAGAGAAGTTTGGCGAACGAACAATGTTTGAAAGGAAGAATCCCGAAGAAAATGAAAGTAAACTAATTGGGGAACCACAGTAATAGTAAAGGGAGTGAACGGGTCTGCTACTGGAGAAACTAAATCTCCGGGAAGGATGAGAGAATTTTTCGTCCTAATTTTTTTCAACTTCGCAATTGTACGAGTAACCGTTGTTTCATAAGAGAGGAAGAAATTTTTTTTCTTGTCAGTACCTTCAATTAACTGAAAACGAGTTGGGTATTTTTCTTTAATCTATCAGGTCATCCCATAAGTAATGTCGTTTTTTACGATAGATTAAGTTTAAACTAGTCCTACTCGGTTTAAGCATAAATTTTCCGAAGGTTATATCTAAGAGGAGATCTATCGTGTTTCGCTACATACTTTACAGACCTTGACCAGTGAAGACGTGTGTTTTGCTTTATGTGAACCCCTCATAAACATGGCGGTATCAGAAGAGCATATCAGGCATATAATGCTTTACGAGTTCAAAAAAGGGGATAGTGCTACTGAAGCAACGCGAAACATTCAGGACGTTTATGGCAACGATATTCTGCATGTGAGGAAATGTCAAAGATGGTTTCAAAAGTTTAGGAATGGTGACTGCTGTTTGACAGATGCAGCACGCTCTGGACGCCCTGCTGAGTTTGATGATGACCCGCTGTTAGCCGCACTTGAAGAAGACTGTTCAACAACTGTCGAAGAATTGGCCCAGAAACTCAATTCATCCCTGTCCACCATCCATCGACATTTGCAACAATTCGGGAAAGTACCTAAGTTAGGAAAATGGGTGCCACATGAATTGTCGGTCGACAATCTGAGGGTGCGGGTAAACATTAGCACAGCTCTTCATTCCCGTGAACGCCAAGATCCGTTTTTGCACCGTTTAGTGACTGGTGATGAAAAGTGGATACTGTACCAGAATGTTAAGCGCCGTCGACAGCCGGAGAACCAGCGACACCACAGCCAAAACCAAATCTTCATCCTCAGAAGCTGTTGCTTAGTGTTTGGTGGGATAAAGGTGATGTAATACACTTTGAAACCTTACCACACAACCAAACAATCACCGCTCAAGTCTACTGTCAACAACTGGATCGATTGAACACTGCACTAAAAGAAAAGAGACCTTCTTTGGTTACTCGGAAAGGAATCGTGTTCCACCACGACAACGCACGTCCTCATACCGCTCGGATCACTTCTGCGAAAATTGAGGATCTTGGGTGGAAAAAACTTCCACATCCTCCATATTCTCCAGACCTTGCGCCCTCAGATTATCATCTCTTCAGGAGTCTGCAAAACTATCTTGACGAGAAACAGTATACTTCTTTAGATGACCTGCACACCAGTCTTTGTACGTTTTTTGCCTCAAAACCGCCTGAATTTTATAAACATGGCAAAAAGCTTGTAGGACGTTGGCAGTGTGTCATTGATTCCGATGAAAAATATATACTAGATTAAAAAGTTTCAGTTGAGTTTTTTTTGGTCCTTCAAATTCAGATCTGAAAGACGACATTACTTATGGGATGACCTGATAAAAATAAAGATTTGGTATTTTGTTGAATACTGATCGTATATTTGTGATCTCTTGTAGTTATTTCATACCCATATTTGTTGAATACTTTTTCGTTTTTAAGTTTGGAGTCCTATGATTTTGGTAATTTTTATTAAATGTGAAGGTACAAACAGTGGGTGGGTGAAGTGACCGAAGATTATCGTTCTCAAATATTTTGCATGCGATTATTATGAATAGATATTCCCTACGTATTGTTGGGTTAGTACCCAGGGGCGTCCGCAGGATTTTTCGCAAGGGGGGGCAAAACTAATTTATTAGTTCTTAGTTCTTATTAGTTCTTTATTAGGTAGAAAAAAATGCACTGCGACCACTACGAGTAAAAACCGTCATCTCCCCTTATCATAGCCTGCTTTCGGTGCTAAATTTATGTACTTAGTAATACTAAGTACATAAATTTAGCACCGAAAGCAGGCTATGATAAGGGGAGATGACGGTTTTTACTCGTAGTGGTCGCAGTGCATTTTTTTTCCTACCAGTCAAGTCCATTTTTTATATGTTATATGATACTGATTAACTGTAATCGTGTAAGTTTCAGTGAAATTGACCAAAAGGTTTTCGAGAGAAAAAAATAAATAAAACACTCAATATAATGATCTTTGCAAATAATTCCATTACTATATCTTTCAGTATAGTTTATTTAACACTTCTAAGTTCAACGACACGGCACTTCGGTAAAGTAAAGGTAAAGTAAACGACATTTCCTTGAATGTGGAAACACTGACTGAGCTGCAGTAGAATTATAGAAGTCGTTGCGTGGGCAAACACAAATTTCCAAGGGAGGGCAACTGCCCCCTCTTGCCACCCCCTCCGGACGCCCATGTTAGTACCCCGCGAACATGGGGAGGGAAGGGGGTGTCTAGCTCGAGTTATTTAGAAGGCGGATGACCAAACTAATTCTCCCTACCCATGGCCCTTTGCGTGAAGAGAAACTGTGCGGTGCGCAGCCGTTTATAATCACGTAGTTCAGATTTCGTGCCTTAATCCACTTTGCCACGGGAAGTCTGATATCGTTAACTATTTGATATCGTAAGGCAGTTCAGTACCAGTACTCGCGCGTTTCTTTCAGGGAGCGAAGCGAGCAGCCCGATCGTTCCCGAAGAGAAGGTTGTTTTTGGTCTTAACGCCACCGCTATGTCTTACCTGACGCTAAACAAAATCAGGAAAGTTTACTCGAAGGTGGACAACAAAGCCATCGCGAGACAAGTAAGTATTCACCCTTCAGTTTTTCTCCTCCAAAATAGTTTGTTTTCACTATGAATCAGAGATGAAGTGTCACGGGGCGTCTTTTAATTCTTACGAGTTAACAAACAATAACGATCATGATGCAAACGAACAAGATACGTTTGTTTGGCAACACGGAACACTTAAAAAATATAGCGTTTGCCAAAAGACTTTTACTCGCGTTATTCATTAGCTGGGAATGTCCTCGCACGAGAATGCAACCCCGATTCGCATTCTCCACAATTCAGCCGGCCATCTGAGCGGGGGATCAAGAACCCTCGGGGGTGTAGTGGTAGGGTACCTCGGGATGAGGGTCTTCTGCCCAAGACCCGTGGCCGCCATGATTCAGACAATAGGAGGATGCTCCGTTCTCCTTGGTAAGTACCATACGATGGTGTGGTACAATGTAGGTGTAGTTGGCATTTAGTGTTTGGTAGTAATGAGTCAGAATATGAAATTAACGTGGCCTTGACCACTTTGAGAAAATTTGTAAAAAAGCATTTTCATACTACCGCAAGTTGAGGATAAAAGTGTTCATTATTATTCCTTTTCCTAAATTAGGACTTGTAGCCATGTCTCGAGATGTGGAAACCCTTTACGCTTCCGTGAAAGCACTCTCGTGTGTGGTGAAAGCAAGCAGAATGGGTAAGTCGATTTTTATATATTTTAATGAATACTCAAATCTTTCGTGTAAGACGTACGTAAATAAGGGTTAGCAGACATGAACATTCATTTACTGATTATATCTTCGTGTCTTTTTAAATCTGTCTGTCTGTCTGTCTGTCTGTCTGTCTGTCTATATCTACAGCCGTACATAGATGGATAGACAGATATTTTAAAAGAAGTGAAATTGCGTTCTATTAAAAATACCATTCTTAACTGTATTGATGACCTAATAACCAAATCATGTACCCGAAGCTCAAGTTGAGATGGAGCAGACGGGAGGGTACCAGACCCTATCTCTTCTCCTTTGTAAGAAAAAGGCATTCCTGAATTCTCACAATCTTCACCTTTGTATGAGCCTCGTCTTGGCCGGAGACTCGAAACAAGTCTCGACAAACATACCCAATTCGGTGGCCTTCTCAGACCTCCTTTGTGAATTGGAGGTAGGTACTAGGGCAGGGGTGGCGAACCTTTTTACAGTCGCGTGCCAAAAAAAACATGTTAACCATGAAAAAAATTCGCGTGCCTACCAAAGTTTATATACATGTCTCAGAAGTCGCGCACCATACGCTTTATTCAGATTTACGAGGTCTACGAGTCGAAATGGTTTATAAGTGATGCTTAATTACAATGTGTGTTTGAATAATAAAAGTAATAGTATGTGCAGTTAAAAAAAAGCTATCTTAAAATAATTAAATTGAATGAAGCTACTCTACATTAGCCAGTGGTGCGCGACTTCCGACACACCATTGGCTAATGTAGCTTCATTCAATTTAATTATTTTAAGATAGTATGTACAGTTAATCAAAAAGATATTACTTTTATTATTCGAACATTATCGAATATATATTGTAATTAAATATCACTTATTTTAAACCATTTCGACTCTTAAATAAATCTGAATAAAGCCTATGGTGCGCGACTTGTGAGACACCCTGTATATTACACCAAACTATAAACATTGTCTTATTTTATACTAATTTTTTGGATAACAATTTCTATGCTTAGGCGTGCCAGGTAAATTTGATCCGAGTGCCCAAATGGGCACGCGTGCCATAGGCTCGCCACCGCTGTACTAGGGTATAGTTGCTTTGTTTAAGCGTTTGAAATTTGTATCATATACTGTATGTTGATATTTGTTTGCAGATATATATATATATATATATATATATATATATATGTATGTGTGTGTGTGTGTATAAATAAAACCTTGTTAAGCTTGTTGCTGTTTCGTGCGTTGGTGTCTCTTCACACGGAGGTCGAGCTGGTGGCCCGGCCTCTAGGTCTGGCTTGGTGGAGGAGCGAGTTGCTTTAGTGTGCGCTCCACCGTACATAGCCAGGTACACCCGGCTCATCTGGTACCGTCCTGAGCCAGGCCTCTAGTCTCCTCTTGTAGACTTCAACTTTGACCCCTGTAACATTTTTGAGGTCATTTGGAAGCTGGTTAAAAAGTTTTGGCCCCCCTGACAACCAAGCTATTTTTCTTCAGTGTTGAGGAGGTTCCCTGTCGGGCCTTTAATTTAGGAACACTACACATTCTGCCTTTCCTATTTTCCAGTGTTGTTTGAATGGTAATTGGGTTTAGTTTTAAGTTTGGTACTAGTTTTTCGATCATTTTCCATATGTAGATTATGGTGTACCTCTCTTCTTCTTTCCAGGGAGTACAGATTTAGTTTACGTAGTCTTTCCCAGTAGTTAAGTTCTTTGCAGCCATCAATCTTTGCTGTGAAATGTCTTTGCGTTTCTTCTAGTTTATTAGTTTCTTCCTTTTTGTATGGGGGCGTCAAAACTGAGCAGTATTCAAGTTTTGGTATAATCAGTGTTTTTAGCAGGGGAATCATCACTGTCCTGTCCATTTTGAACGTTCGTAGTACCTGTCCCGCGACTCTTTTTGCTTTATTTATCGCTATCTGATTTTGTGTTTCTAATTTCTCATCATCTGTCATTATTACCCCCAGATCGATCGCTTTCGTGCTTCTCTGAATTTCCTGTCTATCTGGAGCATAATATGCAGTCTATTTAAGTTCTTCTTTTCTACCATATCTCAAGAGCTGAAATTGCTCGGTGTTAAATGATATGTTGCTGTCTTCTGACCATTTGTATATTTTGGTCGTGTCCTATATACAGGGTGTCCCGTAAGTCTGGAACCATAGGGCAAAATGATAAAAACGGCAATAAAAACGCCGAAGAGACTTTTGGGGACTGTTTGTGAAATGAGCGAGGATGGTAGCGGCTGCGTCATGTCAGTGGATGTCCTCGAAGGTTCACTGCGTGGTTTATCTCCTATGGATCCCGTTTCCCTGAACTTTGCTGCAAGTTTGCCGACACAGCTGTGTGTTATCGGCGCGCGGTCCGGATGCAATCTGTTAAATTCCTCAGCGACCTCCCTTTTACTCCGATTTCCGACGGGCAGAATTGTCTGGATGCGTTCTTCCTTACTCAAAGACATCATGGGCACTTGCATAAACGGAAAAACATGAATTACTTATTTTGCCTTATGGTTCCAGACTTATGGGACACTATATATATATATATATTATATATATATATATATATATATATATATATATATATATATATATATATATATACCTTACAAAGGTTTCGCGTGATGACTCTCATTTCGCGAAGGTCAAGCTTGTCGCCCCTCTCGAATTGGCCTGGTGAAGTAGTGAGTTTGATTCTTGCGCTCTCCACCTCACACAGCCAGGTACGCCCGGCATCGGGGATTGTTCTGATCCAGGCGTCTAGTCTTCTTTTGAAGATTTCCACTGTAACTCCCTTTGTGTTTCTTAGGTCTTTGTGCAAGTGATTAAACAGTTTTGGTCCTCTCACTACAAAACTATTTTCTTTCAGGGTTAAGGATGTGCACTGTCTCGCCTTCAGTTTTTGGAATACGGCACAGTCTGCCGTTTCTACTGTCCACCGTTGTTTGGGGAGTTACAGGGTTCAGAGTAAGATTAGGGACTAGTTTCTCCATTATTTTCCAAGTGTAAATAATGGTGTATATATATCTCCTCCTTTCCACTGAGTATAGGTCTAGTTCGCGTAACCTTTCCCGGTAATTTAGTTCTTTGCACCCGTTGATCTTGGCTGTGAAGCTTCTCTGGATCCCTTCCAGCTGTCTAATGTCTTCTTTTTTATATGGGGATGTTAGGACCGAGCAGTATTCCAATTTGGGTATTATCAGGGTTTTCAGTAGAGGAATCATTACATTCCTATCCCTTCGTTTAAAGGTTTTCAATATCTGTCCCGTTATTCTCTCTGCTCTGTTTACTGCTATCTTATTTGTGTCAAATTTCACATCATCCGTCATGACAACCCCTAAATCTTTTGCTCTGGGATTTCTCTGAGTTTCCTGTCTGATTCATTAAACCACTTTAGAGTGAAAATACACAAACATTTTTATTCAAATTTATTTCTCCCTCATTCTGATCATGAACGTTTTCCAATCAGGTGTGGATGGATGCGCCCGGAGAACTCGGTAGGACACTTTTGGAGCATTTTATCGAGCTCGGCAGGGAATCGTCAGAAAGACAGAACAACATCGTTATTATGAGGTATTAATAGTTTAGAATACTGCGAAGCAATATTCTAATTATTATTTTCTATCCTGTTAACATTAAATTTTGATGAATTTTACAACTTTTCGTTATTAATAAGGTTTATTAAGTGTTGATTTATGATGATGTATGTAAACAGCTTCCCAGCAAATCCGGCCGTACGGTACGGTTGTATATTGGCAGTCGTTAATTTTTTTTTTATCTAATTATTATAAGCAATCATTTTAGTTTGAAGAATGCAGTGCAAGATGTTCGGCTGTCGAGATGTCACGCAACGTTATTTCAAAATCGTTACATTTTATGTATGCCAAAATTGTGTTGTCGGTACATTGTTTCTTTAAAAGCAATATTAATTTAAAATATTAACCCTTTAACGCCTACCGTTGCCTTATAGCAACATGAGCTTGACAATCGATTTTGAGCCTTTCGTTCTGAATATTAGAGGTTATTTTGGTTTGAACGGGGAAAAAATTAAAAATAAAAATTTTATGATTCAGGCATGAAAGGGTTAAATTTATCTCTCTAAATTTTTAGGGACCTGAATTTAGTGGGGAAGCTTTTGTTCCTCCTGTCGGATCAATACCAGAAGAAAGAGCCGCATATGAACTTCTTGGTGTCTTTATCGACTTCTTTAGGGGCCAATGGGAACCCCCCTTCACCCCAAAGTACGACTGCACTCATCTTCTCCCTTCTCACCATACTCCTCGCCTGCAAACCCAGACCTCAAGATCTCCTCCTGTGAGTATATATATATATATAATATAAATTTTGCCACAGATGTAATTTCACGGCTTTTGCAGCGATGTGACCCACCGGAGTTGAAGTGGTAGTGAATCCTTTACTGCAGCAGCAGCAGCAACTACTACTACTACTACTACTACTACTATTACTATTATAGTATCGTTAGCAATAATAAAACTAAAAGTGAACAGTATTGATGCAAAGTGGAGCTGCAAACAAACATTATCGTATTATGAAGGCCAGAGTTCAGAAGACATATGACATAGTTGAATTAGGCATATGGATAATTAATTTAAGTATGAGTTTTGAATTTGTATTAGACTATATGAAGTACGTTTAGATACCTTCGAAAGGCTCGGGACATCTCAGCAACTTAGAGTAAACTTGAGCAGTAGTCTGCTGAAAAGTTTGTGTATATATAATATATATATATAATATATATATATATACATACAGGGTGTCCCATAAGTCCGGCATCATAGGAGAAATTCATATTTTTCTATTTCTACAGGCCATAATGTCTGTGAGCAAGGAAGAACGAATCCAGATAATTCTACTCATAGGAAATCGGAATCAAAGAGAGGCCGCTGCTGAATTTAACAGACTGCATCCAGACCGCGAGCCAATAACGCAGAGTTGTGTTAGCGGACTTGTTGCAAAGTTTAAGGAAACAGGATCCATAGAAGATAAACCACGCAGTGGACCTTCAAGGAGGTCCACTGACGATGATACAGCGACTGCTATCCTGCCTCATTTTAACAGAAGTCCCAATAAGTCTCTTCGGTGATTGTCCGCCGAGACGGGAGTGTCGAAAAGTAGCATCCATCGCATTCTTCAGGCTCACAAATGGCATCCATATAAACTTCAGATCCTACAGAAATTAAGCGAAGATGATGATCCCGACCGGCGGATGGAATTTTGTGAATGGGCTACGGAACAATATGCTCGGGATGCCAATTTCGAGTCCACCATTCTGTTCAGTGACGAGGCTGTTTTTTATGGAAATGGTGAGGTAAATCGACAGAACACCCGATACTGGTCTCGAAACAACCCTCACTGGTATACCTCTTCAAAGGAACAAGGTGCATCTCGGGTGATGGTATGGTGTGGCATTTGGAAGGATCGCATCATAGGCCCCCCCTCTTTTTCGATGAACGTGTCACTGGAGGCACCTACCTACGTATGCTCAAGGAAGAAGCATTTCTCAATGTCTTGAACGAAGGAAATTTCCCAACATGGTTCCAGCAAGACGGCGCTCCTGCACATTACAGCACCCAAGTAAGGGAATACCTGTACCAACAATTCCCTGGTCATTGGATAGGACGCCGAGGGCCCATTGCTGTGGAGGAGTGCATACTGGACTCAGTACAACGTAGCCCAACTACCAGTGTTCGAAGGATTTCTAGACGAATTGGTGAATCCGCATCGCGTGTATGGCGAACCAATTTAGGCCTGTTCAAAAATCAACTTTTTCTTATTTTCATAGGTTTCTGTACATTTTCCCATGCTTTTTGACCTGAAAAGGCCGAAAATCACAACCATTTTGACCTAGGTTGTTGGGAAGCATTGCCGCATGGAGCTTTAAGTTTTCTGCCTTGAAATCGGCCAAAAGCACCAGTTCCGGGGTCCCTTGAATCATGTTTTGCACTATAACTTTTTATCTAAACAAGATAGAGCAACAAAATAGGCACCAAATTAAAGTGTTTTTAATCCTCTTTCTAACTTATACAATTATGATAGTCTTGGAACAAGAAATGGCACATTGGTACATACAAAGATTTCAGAAATATCACAAAATTCGTTTTCTCACACTCAAGGCAGACAAGGCGCCTTATTCATGACACAAATTTGAGATTAACATTTTGTCACAAGTCTAATCGATCAAGAAGTGAAAGCATTACATGATGATTAATTTCATAATGACATTTACACAGTCAGTTGTTGAGAGTTTGTTTCTTGAAGCTGTCAAAGCAGCGTCTGTTGAACTCCACAGCTTGAAGGAGATAGTCCCTTTGCTTGGCACTGTTGTTATGACATTTGCAAAGTCGCTCATCATCTTGACACCACGTTCAGCAATGTCATTCACCGCTTTCAGATTCTTAACATAGTCCAACGCTTTTCTGTAGTCCTCATTCTGTGGCCAAGACGTGACAGGTTCCAGAAGCCACTCGGATCCAATGTTCAGTGTGTCCAGCAGGAAATGTGATTCTGGGCCAATGAGATCAACCAGGGTGGTCTTAGCTGTGACTCTCTGGAATAGAGGCTTTCCTGTTCTGAAGCTGTCTGGCTTCTCAGTGGCATGTAACTGGGCAGCAATGTCGTGCTTCAATGTGTCACTCAATCTACTGCTGAACAGGGCAAATGGCACGACTTCCTGCGTCAGGTACCATTTGTGGTTTTCCATCTTATTAAGTACTGCATCAGCAAGCTCTGGGTCAGTTTTCTTGTACTTCAACATGTCCTGGATTAGACTTAGATCATTCACGGGAGCATCTGCAGCAGACATTGACATCATTCATACAGGAGTGTAGAACAGCGCAAGGAAGGTGTTGAGTCTTTCCAGCTTTGATACAGTGTCTTCGTCGTACTCAAGTTGATCTGCAAACATCAGCATTTTCATGGAATACAGGTTTCTGGCCATCCATCTGGCCTGATGAATAGCGCCTGGTCGACTCCAGTGAATACCTCGAGGAGGCGTTCCTCCAAGAACAATGACTGTCAGTTCAGCCATTTCCCTGTAGTCGGCTCTTGGAAGCCTTTCTGCTGTTAGAATGTCTTGGAGTATTTCTTCACTGTTCTTCTTCTTTTCCTTCAGCCATTTGCTGTTGATAGCCAGCATCTTTGGGTTTTCCTTGGACAAGTCCGTCCAAACATCCTTCAGATGCTCAAACCAGGGATTATCTGGCCCCTTCACCTTCCCAAACAGCTTCTCCCAAACTGCTCCTACTAGGATTTCCAGGATGTGATGTCGACAGGCCAGATAAAACACCTTTTTGTTCAGCATTTTCTCTAGCAGTTTGGCAGCTCCTCTGTGAACTCCACTGTTACTGGATGTAGTGTCAAAAACATTGGATCCGAGTGGCTTCTGGAACCTGTCACGTCTTGGCCACAGAATGAGGACTACAGAAAAGCGTTGGACTGTGTTAAGAATCTGAAAGCGGTGAATGACATTGCTGAACGTGGTGTCAAGATGATGAGCGACTTTGCAAATGTCATAACAAATGCCAAGCAAAGGGACTATCTCCTTCAAGCTGTGGAGTTCAACAAACGCCGCTTTGACAGCTTCAAGAAACAAACTCTCAACAACTGACTGTGTAAATGTCATTGTGAAATTAATCATCATGTAATGCTTTCACTTCTTGATCGATTAGACTTGACAAAATGTTAATCTCAAATTTGTGTCATGAATAAGGCGCCTTGTCTGCCTTGAGTGTGAGAAAACGAATTTTGTGATATTTCTGAAATCTTTGTATGTGCCATTTCTTGTTCCAAGACTATCATAATTGTATAAGTTAGAAAGAGGATTAAAAACACTTTAATTTGGTGCCTATTTTGTTGCTCTATCTTGTTTAGATAAAAGTTTATAGTGCAAAACATGATTCAAGGGACCCCGGAACTGGTGCTTTTGGCCGATTTCAAGGCAGAAAACTTAAAGCTCCATGCGGCAATGCTTCCCAACAACCTAGGTCAAAATGGTTGTGATTTTCGGCCTTTTCAGGTCAAAAAGCATGGGAAAAAGTACAGAAACTATGAAAATAAGAAAAAGTTGATTTTTGAACAGGGCTAGCGAACCATACATGATGAGGGTTTGTATCCCTATCATTTGCAACGTGTGCAAGCTCTTCAACCGGATGATTACGATAAACTTGTTCAATTTTTCCCAGTGGGTGGTTATGCATCGCCAAATTCTTAATCGCATACTGTTTAGTGATGAAGCACAATTCATTCGGGATGGCATTAACAATAGACAAAATTCCCACTTGCTGTCCGCCGATAATCACCACGGTGTCGTTGAAGGAAATTTCCAACATCGATTCTCGGTGAATGTTTGGTGCGGTGTAATTGAAGATCAGCTGATTGAACGGTTCGTTATGGAACAACGATTAACTGCTGATATTTATCTGAAATTTCTGACGAACGAATTGCCACTTTTGATGGAGGACGTGCCCTTGGAGACAAGACGCAGGATGTTCTTTCAGCACGATGGTGCGCCACCACATTTTGATCGTCATGTTACGAATTACTTGAATCAGCGGTACGGAAATCGTTGGATTGATCGTGCTGGTCCAATATCGCGCCCCTGAGATCTCCGGACCTAACCCCGTTAGATTTCTCTTTATGGGGCCTTATGAAAAAGATGGTCTACAAGACCAAAGTACAAACGAGAGAGGAACTCTTGCGTCGGATTATGGATGCCGCTGCTTACATACGAGAACACCCTGAAACCATTTAATGGGTAGTGGACTCTTGTTTGGAACGAGCAAGGCTGTGCATTGAAAACTGAGGCCGACATTTTAAACATTTATAAGGTGTATTTCATAAAATGTAGCACTAAATACATCAGATTAACTACTCTCGTTTATTTTTTTCCGTGCACCTTGAAACGTCCGTAGCTCGGTAACGGTTGGAAATAGCACTGATGTTGTATTAACTTTTTTACTCTATATCACCCCCCAAAGTATGGCAGACCGGTTGTGAAACACCCTGTATATACACTGGCGTTCAAAAATTATGGGAACACTTTTTAAAATGCTGATTATGTAGTAGTAATAGAATTCTTTTAATACGTTACAGGAAGTAAAATGATATGTATGTCCAATTAGGGAGCTTTCAAATGTGGTGTTTTGTTACATGAAGACTTGCGAGCAATTAATTAATATTGAATCAATCAATCAAATGCAACAGAAAGAATAGCATTCGAATAGCTGCTGAAGTGAATGCGTCACGCAACGGCAGCATTTCTACTTCAACAGCGAATAGATGTCGGAGGGAGGCTGGTTTAATGGGTCGGGTCGCTACTAGAAAGCCGCTTTTGCCAGTATTGGAGGGACCATTTTTTGTGATTTTATGTCAATTTCAAACGTTTGGCTCTATTTCTTCGTCGCAAAAGCGGCTTTCTGGTAACAACCCCGCCCCATTTAACTAACCTTCCTCAAACGTCTCTTCGATGTTAAAGTAGAAGTGCTGCTATTGCGTGATGCTTTGACTTCAGCAGCTATTGGAACTGTAATATTCTTTCTGTTGCATTTGCTCAATGAAATCATGTATTTGTCTTCTTTTCCGAGGTCTTCCTTTTTGGCCATCGGCTTACTTTGTCCATTACTCTCCTATTTTGTCAATGACGAGAGGGAGTTTTGCTCACCGTGGAGAATGAAACTCCCACTTTATTGGCTATTTGTCTCTGTAGTTCTTCATCAAGAAGGTATTAATTAATCTTGAGTCTATTTTCGTATGATATTTCCTTTGCAAAAGCCATTATACAGAGATATCCGTAAGAGAAGGGCACAATGTTACCAAACAATGTTCAGGTGAAGGTTTCACGAGTCAAATTACATTTTTGAAGAAAAATGGGATAAAATGTATAAATATAAATAACAGAAAAGTATTCTAACCAATAATATCAATATTTCTGAACATAAACAATTATTTTAATCAAAACGTGATGTCACCATTAAATACAATTCCTTTCAATATTGATTAATTGCTCGTAACTCTTCGTGTAACAAAACATCACATTTGAAAGCTCCTTAATTGGACAGACATATCATTTTACTTCCTGTAACGTATAAACAGAATTAAAAGAATTCTATTATTATTACATAATCAGCATTTTAAAAAGTTTCCATAATTTTGAACGCCAGTGTATACGTATGGTGAGAAAAAGAAAGGTTGATAGGTATTGTCGTAGCTTGTGGTTCTCCTTGTAAACCTTAATAAGGTCCTTTGTTCTTATGTTTTAAGAGTTATGACTGTAAAATATTTTAATGTTAGTCTATGATAGATGTTATTAAGGCTTGATTCGAGACGAAGCTTGAGTTTTGTTCCTCTCTTTTCAGCTTCGGGCAGTTCATCATCGCGACCTTGCCTGTCTCGTGCGTCTCGGAGAAGAACTTGGACGTTAAGAACTTCACCGAAGAGGACCTGGAGAAGGACGCCACCTCCTGTGCCTTCCTCAAAAGCATTCTCCTGCGTAACAAGTGCCTCGAACTCATTCATACCCTCCTGTATAACTCAAATAAGAACACCATTCATCTCGGGTAAGGGTTGAACAATAAATAGCTTTGGAGTTCGGATGTACGTAAGATTAAGGATTTGTACATAAAATTTATTCTTTTGTGTATGGTTTATATGGAAGTATGGAATTTATAGAGAATTACAGGAATTATTTAAGGTTTTTATGTTTGTGTGATTACGATAGGTAAAGTTCGTAAGACTAAAAGATTATATAATAGTGTTAAATGTTGAATACAGTCTATACTCATATATACACAGGGCGATACGAAAGTAATGCCTCTGATTTTATTTCTCACTAAATATAATTCCAGTTACGATGAAAATTGCATACATACGTGGCAAATATAAAGTTATTTTTCCACATAGTCTCAGTCAACTGCAATGCACTTTTGCCCAATATCCACTGCTTCACACAACTCACGCGTTGTGTCGCGGCGATTTAATGAGCATGTCAGTCCGACTTGTTTTCTGGTGTCACTGCGGTTGCAGGCCGACCGCTTTGAAACGCTTTGCCTAACGTCTGTGCTTACATTAACGGTGAAGTCACCGTACACATTCTCTAAACGCCTACCAATATCCATTAGAGAAACCTCTTCCGCAGTAAGAAATTCAATAATTGTTTTCTGCTTCGTACGCACATCTAGCGAGGCAGCCATTCTAACAGCGTGGTGTACTGTTGTCACGTGATCGGTCACAGCGCCGCTCAGCTTAAAATGGGCGGGAGATACAAACCCTTCATTGTGATCTCGCGTAGCTTTCCTCCGACGCTTTGGTTACGAACCAAAAAATAAGAAGCATTACTTTGGTACCGCCCCTCGTGTATTCAAGGAAGCTTTTCCTCAAAGAGAAAACTGAAAGAGGAAGAGAATAGATTGACATCGAAAGCGAGAGAATAATAAAAGTTATTCTGAGCTGTAAGGATTGGTGGTGATGTGTGAATATGCAAATGGTTTAGTTTATAATCGGTATTCATGTGTAGGCTTAGTTGCTTAGTTCTTGGAGAGGGACCCAAAAGCCTAGTAAAAAAAATTTGTTGTTTTCTCCTGGATTGTCGTGTTGCGTTTCAAATTTGTATTTTTATTTTGTCATTTAACTAAGATACTTGGTATTAGTATCGCATTTGTAAGACTCTAACATCTGTTGCTCAAGATTAATTTTATATATTTTATTTTCCCCTCCCAAAACGATTTTTTTTTTAATTCGCCCGTGAAAGTATTGACGTGAATTTCTACGAGACACCATTATTTTCACGGAACTTCTTGTTTTCTTGTAGTTTAGGCAAGGGCCCAGGTCCGTCATCGAATTTACAGTACAATATGGTGACTTATGGCGTATTATAAACTTTTCTTTCGACTAGCACAACTTTTCAAATTGTCTTTCACGTCTCCAGTATCTTCGAATGTTTATAACTCGCCTTATTGTAGATCTGCTAGGTGGCTTCTCTCACTTCAAATTGCGCTTTAAAATCACGTTGTACTCTTACAACACTCCTTGTATGAAGATAATGCTTTCAGTAAACACACGCTGATATGAAGAATATACCATCTTGTATTGTAAATTCGATGGTAGTCTAAGCTATTTGGCATAGTTTAAACTACATAAGAAAAATTCTAAGTTCCCTGAAAATAATGGTGTTAAATAGACATTTGTTTAATATTTTGTTACACGTGAAGTGAATTAAACGAAATAGGGCGCCCATTTTTTGGGGAAGGGGGTGGGCACACACACACACACACTATATATATATATGCGCCTCGGTGGTGTAGTGGCTAGTGTCGCTGACTACGAATCCATCGGCCCCGGGTTCGAGACTCGGTGACTGCAGCTGGCGCGCAGCAAAACCCAATTGTTCATCCTTCCACACAATAAAAAAAAGAAAGTGGTTGGTAGATAAATGGGTACCCTGGGTGGCCTAGACGCTGGGTTGCTGGTGGGGCGTAGTTCGGATTCCACGTTAAACTGTAGGTCTAAGGTGGAGTGAAAAGCTTGACCTTCGTCAGAATGAATAAATCGGGCGGAAGCTACCAAAGGTGTGCCAAAGGTACATATATATATATATATATACTGTATATATAAATAATAATTTTTAAATTGTAAAAATGTTTCTTCGTGTGGTCTTTTTTCTTTTTTCAAAAGAGTACAAAATCGAAAAAATTTAGCTTCGTAAATGCGTTGTGCGGTTCTTGCGCGAATTATGTTGTTACAAGATGTTATCAGGTTTAATTTCTCGTCTTTGTTTAAATTTCCGATTTTGTGGTGTCTGTGTTCAGGTTTTGCGAAGAAGTGATGAAAGTACTCGGATTAGACTGGGTGGTAGTGTTCACTCAGGGTCACCTTCACTCTTCAACGGTGTTAATCGCCCTTAAGATGCTCGTGGCACTACTCTCTAACAATGCCATCCTCGCCAAGTTCAGAGACGCCTCTCACAACGGAGGGTGGCTCTCTAACGCGCATCTTGCTAACGATTTAAGACAACCGCAGTTATCGGGTGAGAAAACTGTTTTAGAAATGAAGGTAGAATTCTTTTAAGGAATGATGATAATACTTTTATATGAATACTAAAACGAGAGCCGCGAACCTTAACCAGCTAGGGAGGTGGTCCTTGACCCTCAATAAATGCATTTAAGAGATTGCTTATTCGTTACATTAGACCTTTTTCTGAAAATGATGTTTCTCAGGAACGTCAATTCGTTTGGCGTGTGAAGTTAAAGAGGACGTGTGCCACGTGCCAGGATTTCAGATCCTCACTTGGCAGATTTCCAGTCACACGCACGTTCCCCAACTCTATTACCTCCTACTGGCACTGCTTTTGGGTCACCCGGTCAAGAACGTCCAAAACAACACTAAGGTAACCAACCTTTCAAGACCTTGAAACTTGAAAACGCGTCACTCTAATCAAATATTCACTCCTATAAAAACGAAGACGTCAAATTTTCTAGGTTAGGTTTAAGTTAGATATAAACGAGGGTTAAAAAAAAATAACGTTCTCGGTTACTTTAAGGTTCGAGAATTAATTTTGTTCGTCGATGGAAGGTCGAAGTGAACTATCTTGTAACACTCGCGTTGTTGTCGTGGTCGTAAACTTTTATGAAAAATTCCTTTTATAAGAAAGTTACCATTTTAATTATTTTCATAGTTGGGAAAAAAAAAAAAAATTCTGTTTGTGGTCTGTGTGTAAATTGCTTTTCTGAAATTTAAGCAAATGTGTTAAAAATATTTTTTTTCTATTCTTAATATCAAGTTTATCACGTACTAAGAAAGCTTCATGACACTGCTGTAATTGTAATGCATGTGTTTGGTCGGTGGAGCTACGTCATGGCCAATGTCATAACACCGCTTCCCCCGAGATCAGCGAAGTTAAGCGACATTGGGTCTGGGTAGAAATTGGATGGGAGACCGTCCTCCGCGCTCAGTTTATGTAGCGACTCGTGTTTCGGATCCCACGTAAAGGTGTAGGTCTCCTCCATCATATGACCTTAGATGTCGCGAAGGGCGTTAAACAACCCCATTATTACGTTTTGTTCGGTCGGGGAAGTCGTTTTGACGTTCTTTTAGTTTCTAGTTAACGCTTCCTTCTTCAGTTCGACCTAGACAGCATTTGGACCTTCCTGTTCGGCGTTCCCGCGAGCGAGAGTTCTTCCAACCTCTCCGGGAGAGTTTCTCTCTGCCCTGAGGCCGCCATCATCATTCTTGCCATGATTAGAGCCATGCTCAACCAGGAGGACAAGGGGTAAGCGAAGGAAAAGGGGAGTCTTACACTTTTGTGTCCGTTCTGAAGAGACCTTAAATGGATGTATTCACTAGGAATGTTATAATCCCATTACACTAATGGACGATTAAGAGTTGGTGGTCACATTCAAGTTACCAGACACCAGCCAGACAAAACGTTTTCTAGTGAGGCATTTTGTAAGGTTTCGATGCTGGATATGCTCTTTAAATTGGGTTAAAATCGGGAAGTAAGGCTTATATTTTTATGAAGTATTCCAGATGCTCTAAATTTAATTTCACGAAAGTTGTTTGGCGTCAGATTTAATATTTTAACTACGTTCTAAACAGTTAAGGTTCTGTTAAGGGGGGCCACTAAAATCAAGAAAGTATTTAAAAACTTTTAAACTAATATAACATTAATAATAATAATAATAATCATTGGATTTCGATCGTCTCTTCTCTTTTGCCTTCAGGAAGGAACTCCCCGACTGGCTGAAGACATATCCCGTGACACTCATCCAGTTCCTTCGTTTCCTGTACCAGCAAAATGCTGACTTCCTTCCGGTCTTCCTCTCGCCGGAAGTCCTTACGGCCTTCGCCTCCACTCTTTTCCCATACACACCTTCGTCAGAACCATCGAGCCTCGCCTCTCCTTTAGACGAAAAGGTAGAGATTATCTCGCCTCTGGGCTGCGTCGTAGCCAATGTTGTAACATCGCTTCCCGTTGATCAGCAAAATTAAACAACATTGGGTCGGATAGTAATAGTAGTTGGATGGGAGACCGTTCGTTGCGTCCAGACTATATAGCGACCCGTGGTTCGAATCTCGTAAAACTGTAGGTCTCCTCCGTTATATGACCTTAGATATTGCGAAGGAGGTTAAACAACCCCCAACATTAAATTATCTCGCTTCTTTAGGAGGGAAAAATGATTATGTAAAAATTTTTATATTAATTTTTATTTATTTTGAGAAGGGGAGTGGGAGTGGATTAACGAAAGGGGTAAGGTATAAGGTGGTTATGATCCCCAATAAACAGAAGAAAAGGAAAAAAAATCCTTTTGGAAAAATTTCCCCCCATTTTTCGAGTTCAGAGAGTGTCCTTCTTCCCCTCAGATTATTTCTGGAGACATGATAATTATAGACCAGGAAAAGCGCCTCACCTCGCACCCCGCCAAGAAGCAAGTCATGGAGCTTCTGCGTCAGTTGGTCGTAGATTCCCTCTCTCTCCCGCCCTCGAACAAAGGCCCACAGATCATCGATTATTTACTCGAAGTAAGAGCCTGAAGTTTCGGTTTGCTTCACTTCAAATTTATTTTATGGAATCACTTTTGCTACCAAAGTGTTTCGTTATCACTTGAGATGTAAATAATCTTTTCACAGTTAAGCAAGTTCGTAACATACATACATACATACAATAATTCTACAGTATTTTCAAACTCGCACATTCATTCTTTCTGTTTAGGCAAATCCAGAGAGCAGCAGTCTGGGTCAAGTGTGCGAGTTCCAGACAGAGCTGCTCGGCCTTTTGATGGAGCACCTTCTGGATGCCG
Source organism: Bathynomus jamesi (assembly GCA_023014485.1). NCBI lineage: Eukaryota > Metazoa > Arthropoda > Malacostraca > Isopoda > Cirolanidae > Bathynomus > Bathynomus jamesi. The sequence goes on along the minus strand of JAJOZX010008822.1, from coordinate 74,353 downwards.
ACATTCTTATCGGAGAAGGGGCAGCCATCCCTGTTCTCTCAAACGGCTCCGTTCAACACGTGGCTCCAAACGTATTTTACCTGGCGAGTAGGATCGTTGATAAACTTTGGGCAGGTAATCTTGTAAATGTTTTTTTAATTTAAATTCATTCAGAAAAATTATTTAATTTAAATTAATTTAGAAAAATTATTTAATTTAAATTCATTTAGAAAAATTATTTAATTTAAATTAATTTAGAAAAATTATTTAATTTAAATTCATTTAGAAAAATTATTTAATTTAAATTCATTTAGAAAAATTATTTAATTTAAATTCATTTAGAAAAATTATTTAATTTAAATTCATTTAGAAAAATTATTTAATTTAAATTCATTTAGAAAAATTATTTAATTTAACTTCATTTAGAAAAATTATTTAATTTAAATTCATTTAGAAAAATTATTTAATTTAAATTCATTTAGAAAAATTATTTAATTTAAATTCATTTAGAAAAATTATTTAATTTAAATTCATTTAGAAAAATTATTTAATTTAAATTCATTTAGAAAAATTATTTAATTTAAATTCATTTAGAAAAATTATTTAATTTAAATTCATTTAGAAAAATTATTTAATTTAAATTCATTTAGAAAAATTATTTAATTTAAATTCATTTAGAAAAATTATTTAATTTAAATTCATTTAGAAAAATTATTTAATTTAAATTCATTTAGAAAAATTATTTAATTTAAATTCATTTAGAAAAATTATTTAATTTAAATTCATTTAGAAAAATTATTTAATTTAAATTCAGAGAGAGAGAGAGAGAGTGCTTTTAAGGGAAAGTGGGTATTTTATTTAAATTTATGGAGACTGGTAAATAACATAAAATTGGATGTTTTGGAGTTTATTGTTAGTGTTGTTCTATCGTTTGTACGTATATTCCTATCATATAACCTAGGCATCACCATTTTTTTTTTTTAAAGGTATGTTCAGCAAAGATCCTCACGAAGTGTTTGACTTCATAATCAAACTGATTTCTCAGTGTAAGCGGCGAGCTTCCGGGATCAACGTTGAATCCATTTATCACTGCCTCAATCGAACCATTTTGTACCTTCTCTCCAGACCCGCCGATGGAATAGCGACTCAAATGTCTATTTTGGAAGCGCTTCACAAGCTTACTACGCACAGGTAAGATCGCCCTTTGTTTTATAACAATTATCGCATGATGTGAACTGTTTATTGGTACAAAACTAAATCGAAGTCATTATTACATTTAAAAAAGGTTACTCAAGATATGTGATCTGACTGGATCTCTCCTTTTTATTGAAGAGTAAAGCCGCATTTACGCTGGGGTAAATTTGTTACTTAACATGTTGGCCGGCATGTGAACTAACAAATTTATCCAAGTGTTAAACATGTAACGTGGTCAAAAACATGTCATCTAACATGTTTCGTGAACGCTCTGGAGCGAAATACATTTTATTAATATGGCATGTTATAAGGTGATATTGTCATACGCAGGGTTGCCAACCTATTACAATCAAAATTTCACCAAAAATAGAAAATACATTTACAAATGTACGATAATTTTTTCTATTTTAAGCGAAATTTTGTTCGTGATAGGTTGGAAAACCCTGCTGTCCTCTAGTCATTTAGCAGACAAATGTTTGTGACTTTGTGACACGTGTTCCATAACGTGTGTTCTAGTGTAAACGGGACACACTAACTGCGTGTTAGATAACAATGTTAGCCAGGGTTGGCAAAAACCCAGGTTTTTCACAAAAAAAAACCAACCCAACTGGGTTTTTTGGTTGTTTTTTTGTTTTTAGATGGGTTGAAATTTTTTTTTTAGAAAGGTTCGATAATTATATAGTGCCTAATATATCTATTATTTTATTAATTTATTTATCTAATCTATAATATATATTAAAAAGACATCTTTATTTCACAGAAAGTTCAGATATGAGAGATAATAATGACATATTAGAATTTTCTCTCTTTTAATTTTAGATCTTTCCTTTATTTCTTAACAGCAGATTTCAGCTTTATTTAGACTTAACTCAAATTTAAATTTTTAAGATGCCAAAGAGTTATAGAGGTGGAAGATCTAAAGCTAGCGAATGGGATGAGGTCACTTTATTAAGTGATCAGCCTACTAGAGTACTATGCAATTATTGCAAAGAAAGTATCACTCGAAAAATTGAGAGAGTGAAACATCATCTAGAGAAAGTTAGACCCCCACATACTGGTGGCAGACTTAAAGCTGCTGAATGGGATGAAGTAGAAATGTTGAGTGACCAATTAAATAGAGTTCGGTGCAAATACTGCAGATGTGTATTTTCATAAAAAATAGAACGAGTGAAACATCATTTAGATCGGTGCAATAAAAAATGGGTACAGGCTCGTGATGATGAAGCGGATGAGCTTACAAATACAGCTACATCAGCAACTCTTCCTCCTACACATAGACACGGCAGTTTTGAGAGTAGACTCCCTTCAAACAAATCATATGAAAGCCTGGTTCATGATGACACTACAATTCACAGTAGTGAGACTTCATTCACTTCAACCGCTTCTGAATCTTCAATACCATTTTTTCATTCTACTCCAGCCAAGAAAACACAAGGTCAGATAATGCCATATGTGGTTAGAACAACTGTAGATCAAAAAGAACAACTAGATTTGCAAATGGCCAGATTTTTCTTTTCTGCAAATATTCCATTTGTAGTTGTAGAGAATAAAGAATTTATTAAATGGGTCCAAAATTTAAGACCAGGCTATTGTCCTCCAAGCAGAAAAAAATTATCTGATGACTCGCTAATCAAAGTGAATAATGAAGTAGGTACTGGATTCAATGAAAAAAGACTTAGTCAATTCTACTGTAACTTTAATTGAAGATGGTTGAATCAATGTGTCAAATGATCCAATAATTGCCCATAGTGTTCAGAATGGGTACAAATCCTTTTTATGATGATAACTTTTCAATTTTTCATAATCTTTATTTACACATTGCATAATTTAAGAATTGTTTTATAAGTCAGCTTACTTGAAATAATCAACATGCCAAATCATTCTAATTAGCTACAATTGAACAATGTAGCAATCAGAAAAATTTCAATTTTTTAAATTTCAATTATTTTAAAATAAACATCTCGGAACAAAAACCTAAAAACCCACTGAAAATTCCAGTGGGTTTTGGGTTGGGTTTTTGGGTGCCAACCCTGATGTTAGCCAACATGCAGATAGCAAGTTAGCGTCAATGTAAATGTGGCTTAACAGTAGTAATGAAAGTAGTAAGGTACCTTTGTACCGATTAAAGGAGGTTAGATACTTATCACATATGTTTCTTTAATATTTGAAGACTCTCTTCAAAGAAAGTTGTTACTCGTCTCTTTAAAAGAAATTAATTTTTCCTGTGGAAGGCTTATTCGTTAACAACTGCGTTAATTTCCACATTGTATTAATAACGAATCCCTTATCACTCCTGAGTTAATTTCCTCACTGAATAGCCCATCCATTACTAACATTTCGACGACCATATCCTTATTGATTAATCGTATATAAATATTGTTAAATGTCGTGTAAAATAATAATAATAATAATAATTTCTTCAATGTTCTCTCTCAACATCATCTATAAATACCCAATGGGTTAACGTGTCTCTGATATGATACTGGTTATTTAGTGAAGTTATTAATAGTTTCTTTATTTACTGAATAACCGATCATTTATTGTTACCATTTTATTCAGGATCATCGTTTTCGGAGCTGGTAACCACGAACAAGAATTCATAGCTTGTCTTACGTTTTGCCTCCTTCAGTTGACAGCTGATTTGGAAATTACGTAAGGAATTAAATCTTTAGCAGTTGTAGAAGAGCGTTAAGAACTATAGGCTTAAACATTTTGGCCGCCCATAATTCTTGAGTTTTTAGTTTTAGGTTAATTTGTTAATTTTGAGGGGGATGCAAGTCAGATTTATCATTTCTTTTCCCCTCGAATGTTTATATATAAAAGTGGCTCGAGAGAATTTTCCTGTCGCCGATTCTAAGTCTGCCCTCGTATAGTATTTTGTAAGGTAAAAGTAATCCATGCGAAATATCAGATTGATTGAATTATTTTTATTGGTCGCTCAAGCGCATAAAAATTTGATGTAGAGTTCACTAGCCCTCATCTACTTGAGGAGAAAAGCGAGCGAGTGAGCATCACTTGGTTCGTTCACTGGGGCTTTCATCGCTTTAGGGGAACGGAATCAAGCCTTCATGTAATTAAGTACAGTCGAGAGATTAAAATCGGTTAGCTGTTGCAATTCGTTCTCGGTCAAAGGAAACTGCTGTCTAAACAGGAGGATTTTCAAATAGCATGTCAGTTTCATCATCCACCGAGCATGGCGAAAGGCTCCCGGCGTTCGAAACCTGACACTTCGTTTTGGAATCTCTTCCATGTAGAAAAGGGCACGTTCTAGAAGTTCGTGACAAGCGTCCCTTGGCTTTATCAGTTCCTTGATTCTCTGAAGAAACAACGTCACTTCAATTTTGAGATCCTTCAAGGGGACCCCGACAAACTCGGAAGCGGCCATCTTGAGCTCTGACTGCGCAGTCCTAGGCCAATTCTCTTGATACCTTTTGAAGATCTGAACATCTGGGCCGCTGGATTACCGGAAACAGTATTTAAACACATCGATGACAATAGTTTCATGCACATGATGGCGACATGCGAAGGCGAGCAACTCCAAACAAAAAGTTTTACTTGACTAAAAATTTTGAGGTTTTGACAACTGTTTTATGGCCTTGAACGTTAGATTTGAAAGGACTTTGGTTTTGTATCCTGATTTATTTGCTCTCTGATTGGAAGTAATATTTTGTTTAAGGTCATCGTAAGAAATTCTCGTAACTTTTATCTTCAAAGATTCACTTTTTTTTTTTTTTTCAGAACCAACAGCAAGAACCAAACCGTGTGGCATGTGAACCCTTCGACTCCCGTACACGTGGGCCATACCGACAATCAGAGTTCCTTTGGTTCTGAGGGGAGCGTTGCCAAGGCAACGGCGATGCTGGCTAAAGATAAAGCTGAGGCCACGGCTACTCAAAGCCACAATCTGATGAGCACTGCGGCCGTTCGTGTCTGGGAGGAACTTTATATCACCAAGAAACCAGCCATTGAAGAGGTTTGGCAAGCGTAGAAAGTTAAGAGGTAGTTAGAGAGAAATTATAGAATATAAGAAAATTACAGGGTGATGGGGACTTTCGCAAAACAATTTTATCGACGGGATAAATTCTCAGAACGTCAAGAAACTTTTCTAGAATGCAAACTTTCTCGACGAAAGTGTTTTGAGCTTCACTAACAAGGACATCGAAACATAAAATAATCAAATCCAACCTAATCTTACCAAACTTTACCTACATTCACAAAGTATATAGAAATTCCATGGACAGTAAAATTCGAGTATTTCTGTACATTATATCAAGAAAAATCGTAGCTTTCGTTTTGTCATTGAAAACGTAATAATACTCTTGATTATAAAGTAATGGATAATTCTATGAAATTGCTGTGGGGAAAACTTTCTACATAATAATGTAGTAAATCAAAAAAGATACCACAGAGATTTTTTTTTAAGCGAATACAGTCGTCTAAAAGTAGTAAGAAATTTATGGACGAACGTAACAAATTTAAATTCAACTCAGATTTCACGCAAGTTTATCTTCCTGAAATAACTTTATTTTTAGGTGTTCAAAGTATCTTTGAACGTGAACAGCGGAAAGGCTCCTGACTTGAATGTGGTTCGGGAATTGGTTTACGAAACTTCTTTGAAATTGTGGTTTGCATTCCTCGAAGGAGAGAAGAAACAGTCGTACAAATTGCCCTGGGATATGCCGACCCAGATCCAGAGTGTTACCAATGTAAATAGTGATTAGGAACATATTTTTTTTGTTGAATTATTATTAATATGATAAATCGGATTTAAATCACTTATAATACAAGTCATTAATTGTAACTTGTTTATGGAAATAGGATTTTTTTTTTAATGTTACGATATTGACTTAAATATGTTGTCTACGATAAATGCAAACAACTTCTTTTTTGTACGTGAAGGTCAAAATATGATGATAAAAACCCACTCTAATAGACAGAGTTTATTTCCACAACAGTTTCGATGTCCACTGGCCATCGAAACTGTTGTGGAAATAAACTGTCTATTAGAGTGGGTTTTTATTATATTTTGTCTACGGTTGTGAAAAGGAAGGGTGGTATATATATATATATATATATTATATATATATATATATATATATATATATACAGGGCGTCCCAAAAAAATGTATACACACTTTAAATACTTATAAAGGCAGTGTTTATTAAAATACATTTCATTTTCAAAATGTAATAGAATCTACAGACAATATTTAATTGTTTTGTCAACGCCTGTTTTCAAACTGACGTCCGTTCTGGTCCAGGCACTGCTGATAACGCGAAGCAATGGAATCGCAAACATCACGAAACATTTCGTTTGGTATTTGTGTGCATTCTCGTTCAATGGCTGCTCTCAATTCAGCGACACTTGCAGGTTTTATAGCGTAGACTTTGTCTTTTAAGTATCCCCATAAAAAAAAGTCTAGTGGTGTGAGGTCTGGTGAACGCGGAGGGTATTCTACGAAACCCCTTCGTCCAATCCACATCCACATCGTGCCAAGTACCACTCGCAATACTCCACTCTTCGGTCCGGATCATCTTCATTAATAGCATGGACTAATCTTGGAATGTAACTTTTCCATTGACAGCGCTTCAAAATGCGTTGGACAGACGATTCTGAAATTCCTACCTCACGACTCGCTTGCCGCACAGATTTTCTTGGACTTTGGTGATACGTTTTCAGTACTCTTTCTTGCTTTGTGGGGCTTGTCGATGTCCGTGGTCTTCCGGAACGCTTCTTGTGGACATTCTGAACAGTTCCATCGGCTTCAAGCTTATCTCTAATTCGAGTGATGGTAAGTCGCGTTGGTGGATCTGTTTGAAACTCCCTCCTAAACTGTCTTTGCACTTCAACTGCGTTTTCACACTTCCAGTAGCATTTTAGAATGAATTTCCTTTGTTCAAAGCTTAGTCTGACTGCCATTATTAATTCTAATGGGTTTAACTTGGAAAGAAACATCAATTGAGCTATCAGCTGTTAAAGTGTGTATACATTTTTTTGGGACGCCCTGTATATATATATATATGAAAATTATTTCACAAAAGTAACACGTGAATAATATTTATGATGAAAATAACCACGAAGGAAAAAGGAAGCACAGAATGGTGTTGAAGCGCTTTCGTCAGTGTTCCTGAGGATGTCATTAGACGAAAGCGCTTGAGCACCATTCTGTTTCCTTTTTCCTTCGTGGTTATTTTCATCATATGCATATACAAGGTGTACATAAAGTCAGGATCTATTTTTGTGAAGCACTTGGAAATTATATGGAATTCAATCATAAAATGATAAAGTGGTAACATTTATTAAATAATTAAGAGTAGGATTCGACGTGACGCCCATCAGTATCCCTGCACAGCTCAAATCGTTCCGCAGCATTTCTAAACACATTCTGGAGCATTTGCGGGGTTATGTTATCTGCAGCAGTTCGTATACGTAAGTTTTCAAGACTCGTAATCTTCGTCTGATAGACGTGTGATTTGATAAAGCCCCATGCAAAGAAATCTAAAGGGGTTAAATCTGGTGATCTCGCTGGCCAAGGTCTGTTGCTTCCGCGTCCGATCCAGCGATTTGGAAAACGTCCATTTAGATAATCCTGAACATGGTGCTACTTGTCACTATGCCAAAATTGTTCAGGATTATCTAAATGGACGTTTTCCAAATCGCTGGATCGGACGCGGAAACAACAGACCTTGGCCAGCGAGATCACCAGATTTAACCCCTTTAGATTTCTTTGCATGGGGCTTTATCAAATCGCACGTCTATCAGACGAAGATTACGAGTCTTGAAAACTTACGTACACGTATACGAACTGCTGCAGATAACATAACCCCGCAAATGCTCCAGAATGTGTTTAGAAATGCTGCGGAACGATTTGAGCTGTGCAGGGATACTGATGGGCGTCACGTCGAATCCTACTCTTAATTATTTAATAAATGTTACCACTTTATCATTTTATGATTGAATTCCATATAATTTCCAAGTGCTTCACAAAAATAGATCCTGACTTAATGTACACCCTGTATATATATATATGTATATATATATATATATATATATATATATATATATATATATATATATATATATATAATGGGTGATCCAGATAAATGGGACCCATAAAAAAAAGCCAAATATTCTTAATATTTAATTCCTTTCATAAAAACTATATATCATTCGAAAGAGTAGTTACGAGTTTATTATGAAATATTTATTTTTTAAAAATGACTCCTTTCAAATGTGCTCCATTAGTTGCCAAGCATTCCAGTGTTCTCGCTTGTAAGTTCTGCATCACTTTTGCAAGAGTGTGCGGTGGTATGGCCTGTATCTCATTTGTGATGGCGGCCTTCAATTCTTGCAAGGTCGTTGGGTTATTTCTGTAGACCCTACTCTTTAAATATCCCCAGAGATAATAATCTAAGGGAGAAAAATCCGGAGACCTTGCGGGCCATTCAACGTCTCCAAATCTTGAGATTAACTCGCCTGGAAACGTTTGACGCAAAACTGCCATGCAGTTCCTCGTGGTACGGCAGGTAGCTCCGTCTTGTTGGAACCAGTGGTTTTCTAGACAAAGATCTCTTAATTTAGGAATAAGGAAATCGGTCAACATTTTTTCGTAGCGATCACCATTTACAGTGATCGTGTTTCCGGTGGAATCCTCGAAAAAGTACGGCCCTATGATCTGAGATGCAGTAAGACCACACCAAACAGTTACACGCTGACTATGCAACGGGACTTCGGTAATATTCAATGGATTTTCTGTTGCCCAGAAACGACAATTTTGTTTGTTTACAGTTCCATTCAAATGAAAATGGGCTTCGTCTGACATAATCAAAGTTGCTAGAAAATTGGTGGTGTCATTTACTTTCTGTTGGATCCATTGACAGAATTGTCGTCTTCGTGCGAAATCTCCATCGTTTAGTTGTTGCACTGTTTGAATTTTATATGGAAAGAGCATTAAATTTTGCTTGAATATCCGGTGTGTTGTTCCATATCCAACTCCTAACAGCTGAGAAGCACGTCTGATGCTTATGTTAGGATTATCCTGTACAATTTCATGAGTTCTGTTAATGATCTCGTCTATCCTTGCTGTGCGCACTCTTCCAGTTGGTTTTCTTTTTCCAATGCTGCCAGTTAGGGAAAAATTTCTGACACACCGACGGATTACTTTCTTAGAAGGTGATTTTGACATCTGAAAATTTGTCTTGAAAGATCTTTGAGCTGAAACTACACTTCTTCCATGCTCATAATATTGCTCAATTATGAAACGCAGCTGTTCCACAGTCCATGCAGTCATCTTGAAGGGTTAGTTTTAACTAACACTTTTATTTTGTTTTGTATCTTGTCTTGTATTGTCAAAACCTATACAAACTTGTACAAACTTGTAACTATCCTCTTTCGAATGATGCGTATGATTTTATAAAAGGACTTATACTTTAAGAGTTACAGGGGTTTCTTTTGGGTCCCATTTCTCTGGATCACCCTTTATAACCAGTGACTTTTATATTCAACATGCAGAAGAAAATATCATGTTTATTATTCCAATTTGATTTGGATTTTTTTTTCACATGACAAAATTTTAGCAATAAGGACGACGCCTTTTCACACACACACACACACACACACACACACACACACACACACACACACACACACACACTATTGGTGTTTCTTAATTTAGGCTTCAGTTTTAGACAATTCTGAAGAGCTTTGCTTTACTTTCGTTTACAGTATTTTGAAATAGATAATGGTAACTTTGTTACAGAAACTGCAAAAGGTTACAGGAGGTCTCACTGGGCTGACTCGATTGGCGTCCCGATCGAAGAGCAGACGAGAAGACAGTGTTGTACTTCGAAAAGTGAATTTACCAATGTCGGAAGTGCAATTGGCAACGTTCGCTCACATCGGTATTGTCAGAGACGTTATTTCGCTCCATTTCAAGAACTTAGTTCAGGTGGGTGTCGGAAAAGAAAATTCGTGTGTGTATATATATATACAGGGTGATTCAAAAGTCAGGTTACAGGGAAATATTGTATTATGTAATGATACAGGTGAATAGTCACATCACATGTTCGACATGGTCACCGTTAACGGCAATGCACTTGTGCAGCCAGCTAGGAATATCACATCAATGCGCTCCTCCTTCGATAACATCTCAACTCATTTACCTGCAAAGAAACAGAAAAGCCCTATGTAACCTGACTTTTGAATCACCAAATATATATATATATATATAAACGTCCTTTTTTTAATGTTACACAGAAGTAATTATATTTTTTTTAAATATAAACCTGAAACTGATTATTTAATGTAAAATAAACCTTCTTTTGACATCTTAGGATCATAATTACGTCTTTGTGTTAAATATACAGCGTGTCCAAGAAATAATAGTGTAAAAATAATTGGTAATTTTTCTTATTAATCAATATGTACGCAATATACGTATACGATTGTTTATATTTCCAAACTGTTCAAGTTTAGAACACTTTTGCAAAATGACCATCATTTGTCGCTACAATGCTATTCGATGCTCAACTCCATTTGATCACTTGCAAGATGTTCTTGTAGATACTGGGTTTGTCAGCACTCGAGTGTGTTATTCTCGCCCACGGATAAAAACTCGAAGAGCTTAAGTCAGGTGATTGAGGTTGTGTAGGAAAGGTGAAGTTGCCCCATGTTGTTGAAAGATTACACTTCTCGTGTCAACTCCAGTAGCCCTTTGGGGAAGAAAAAAAATGTACGTAACACGTTAACGTATAGTTCGCTTCAGTCAACGGTATGGTTACACAAGTCTGCATTTCAAACCAAAGTACGAGATTTTTTATTTCTCTTACGTGATCTTATACAATTTTGCCATGCCGATTTCAAATTTCACAACCATTTTTATGCATCACGTCAGGGTTTTTCACAAAATATAAGTCAGACATATTCATAGTATGTATTAAAGAAGTAAATTTCCAAGAGTACAAAATTATAAGAAATACAAAGACAATAAATACATTTAAAAGTAAATTCATCTTTGATACTTAATTGATACATAATAGATCAGTCATGAGTGATCAGTAGGAGAAAATCGTCGTGATTTTGCTCGGTTCTTGCGCTGCATTTCTTCCGAGCCTTCCCGTTTGAGAGATCAGCAAGTAGTCTGCCATCGTGTTGACATCCCACCTTCCTTGATATCTTTTTTCCCATAGTCTTAATATCCTGGTGGAACCTTTCTCCTTGCTCCTCACTCACACTAACCAAATTTTCAGGAAAATAGTCCAAATGCGAGTGAAGGAAGTGAACCTTTAGACTCGTATTGCAGCCTAGCTTTTCAAATTTGCTGAGCATTTCATTGATAATGTCCTTGTAGTTGGGATCTTTTTTATTACCCAGAAAGTTCTGAATTACACTCTTGAATGCAGTCCAGCCTCCTTTCTCTGCTCTCTTCATCGTTCCCTCAAACTGCTCATCTTGTGTCAACTTTCTGATTTGTGGCCCAACAAAGATGCCGCCTTTTACTTTTTCATAGCCGAGTGTTGGAAATTTACTACAAATGTATTTGAAGTATTTTCCCTCCCTATCTAATGCTTTGACAAATTGCTTCATCAAGCCCAGCTTTATATGAAGTAGTGGTAACAAAACCTTATTAGGCTCAATCAGCTTTTCGCGGATGATGATCTTTGCCGAAACGTTTGGAATTAATATAGCGAGATCATTATTTCTTTTTATACCAGTACCCTGGTTATATATATAATATGTGGGACGCACTTTCAGGATGGATTCAGGACCTGAAAACAATGAAAAAATTTATATAAAGATATGCCAGAAATCGCTTTGTTTCCGAGTTACAGCCCGTTTTGTGTTCCAGCAATTCTTTCCGCAAACTGTTTACAAACTCTGCTTGCCGACAATGTTTGTGAGTGTACGAGACTTATTTCATGTATGGCCTTGCCGATTGTAATGTTTCGTACACTCTGACATGTTTCAATATCGTTGAGTGTAGAACCATCAGTCAGTCAGAGGTGCATCGCGGTGTTTCACTGTTCGTATTCGTTACTTCTTACCGTGAATAAGTGCAGTCCAATGAAAAAAAAAAACTTAAAAGTTTTTGTGCTATTCAGTGATAGTGTGCATTTGAAGTGAGAATGGAAGCTTATTCAAACAGAGAAATGGCAGACATGCATCTCACGTATGGACTTGCCGAGTGTAATGCAGCCGCAGCAAGACGTCTGTATACGGAAAGGTTTCCCAATCGCTGTCTGCCAGACACGACTTTTCAGAGAATAAATGAACGTCTTGGTGATACAGGATCATTCAACAAGCGAGTTTCAGATTGTGGTAGACCAATCAGCGCCAGAACTGTTGAGTTGGAGGAGCGGGTCTTGAATGGCGTGGAGGAACATCCTGGTGTCAGCACCCGAAGGATAGCAGCAGCAGAGGGTGTAAGATACACAACTGTATGGAGAATTTTACCGAACAACAGCTTTACCCATATCACATTCAGAGAGTACAAGGCCTTACTGAAGCTGATTTCCCACCGCGAGAGGCTTTTTGTACTTGGTTCCTTCAACAGTGCTCGCGATCCTCTTTTTCTGTCCTCTTTTTCTGTCCTCTTTTTCTGTCCTCTTTTTCTGTCCTCTTTTTCTGTCCTCTTTTTCTGTCCTCTTTTTCTGTCCTCTTTTTCTGATGAGGCTGCCTTCACAAGAAATGTTGTGATCAATTTTCACAACACTCATCACTGGGCCGAAGAGAATCCGCATGCCATCATCCAGTCAAGGCACCAACAACAATTTAGCATCAATGTATGGGCAGGACTTATTGTCGACAACTTAATCGGTCCTTTTGTTTTGCCTGGAAGATTAACAGGAGAATCGTATTCCAATTTTTTAAAGAATGATTTAAGTGATTTACTAGATAAAGTTCCTCTTGGTGTCCGACGTCGTATGTTGTTTATGTATGACGACGCTCCGCCTCATTTTAGTCGAGTAGTCTGATAAATGGATAAGCCGTGGAGGAACCAATGCGTGGCCTGCTCGCTCCCAGGACCTGAATCCACTCGATTTTTACCTGTGGGGTCATCTGAAATTCACCGTTTACGTGACATCCATTGACAACATTGAAATGCTTCGCCAACGTTCGCCAGCGTTCTACTGTACATGTTATGAAACACCGTGTGTATAATATATATATATATATATATACACACACACATTTCAACTGCAAAGAACACGCAGTATAAATAACGTAAAGAACGACGCTTGTATAGGAGAACAATCCCGCGCAAGATGAGAAGAGAGAACGAACAAATGAAAAAATGAGGTAACCACCCGGGAATCGAACCCGGGATCTCCCGATTGCCGGTCAGATATGATAACCATTACACCACGGGCCTCACTCGAACAAATGCCGTAATTCTTCTACATACGCGCAGAAACCAATGCCCCAAGGGGGCACCTCCCGCCTTCTACTTTTCTATCCAGTTTTCTACTATTGCTAGGATAGTTGAAAGAAAAATAAACTTTCACAAAATTTTCCCTGGCACCCGTTGCCATTGGTACCTCCTCGGTATGGGCCGCAAGGCCTTTTGAGGTACTTCTTTTCCTTGTAACTCCTTGTAACTCTCTCTCTCTCTCTCTCTTCTCTCTCTCTCTCTCTTCTCTCTCTCTCTCTCTCTCTCGGTCACTAGTGGGGTTCCTCAGGGTTCCGTTTTGGGGCCGCTGTTGTTTACCATTTACATAAATGATATCGACGGTGGCATCGTCAGTCGGATCGCCAAATTCGCTGATGACACCAAGCTTGGGGCCAATGTTGGGACGCCCGAAGCGATCGAGGAACTGCGTGCGGACCTAGGTAGGATAGGAGAGTGGTCCGAAAAATGGCAAATGCCGTTTAACTTGGGTAAATGCAAAGTGATGCACATTGGCTACGCCAATCCCAAGTCGGACTACTCGATGTTGGGCAGTAATATCGAGGTGACTGATTTAGAAAAGGACTTGGGTGTGCTAATTAGCAGCGACCTTAAGTTTACGAAACAGTGTGTAGAGGTGGAAAAGAAAGCCCAGAAACTATTGGGTTATATCAGGAGGCAATTTCAGTTTCGGAACAAGGAGATTGTGCTCTCACTGTACAATTCCCTTGTTCGGCCGTACCTGGAGTATGCTGTGCAGTTCTGGTCGCCCACCCTCAGGAAAGATATTGAGAGGCTGGAGCGAGTGCAGGCGAGGGCCACAAAGTTAATCCCTTCCGTTAGGCATATGGGCTACAATCGACGGTTACGCGCCCTGAACTTGTTTTCGCTTGAAACTCGGAGGCTGCGCGGTCAACTGATCGAGGTTTTCAAGCTCTTACGAGGGTTCAACGATGTCGATTTTAGAAGTATGTTTAGTTTAAATGATAACCCAACTCGCAACAATGGTTGGAAGTTGGATTTGAAACGGTTTAGGACTAGTGTGTGTGGGAATTACGTTACGTATAAGATCTGTGACACATGGAACAGGTTACCTTCGGAAGTTGTGAACAGTTCCTCTGTGGATCAGTTCAAGAAAAGGTTAGACGAAATCTTGCACACTATTTGAGTGTGTAAAGACATTTAGGACCTCAGTCTGCGGAAATTTCTTTTCCTGTAAAATAGTTGATATCTGGAACCAACTTCGCTCAGAGGATGTTTCCAGTCAAAGTGTAAATCTGTTTAAAAATAGGCTAGACAAAGTACAGAACACACTCATAGTTTAAGATTAAAACCTCAGAAAACTCTGCAGGAGTTCGCTTGCTCGGTGTCTCTGTGAGCAAGCTAAATATAGAGCTATTTATATATTCTCCACTTTCCTGTAAAATTTCCTTGGCTACTTTTCCAGGGTCAAGGTATTTTCTTCAACCTTTTTCCGTACCTGCCTCTGGCAGGGAGGGAGCGGAGGGTGGGGAGAGAGCCTTCTACTTTTCTATCCAGTTTTCTACTACTGCTAGCATAGTTTGAAAGACAAAATTTTCCCTGGCACCCGTTGCCATTGGTACCTCCTCGGTATGGGCCGCAAGGCCTTTTGAGGTACTTCTTTCCTTGTAACTCCTTGTAACTCTCTCTCTCTCTCTCTCTCTCTCTCTCTCTCTCTCTCTCTCTCTCTCTCTCTCTCTCTCTCTCTCTCTCTCTCTCTCTCTCTCTCTCTCGATGCCTTCCGTTAGGCATATGGGCTACAATCGACGGTTACGCGCCCTGAACTTGTTTTCGCTTGAAACTCGGAGGCTGCGCGGTCAACTGATCGAGGTTTTCAAGCTCTTACGAGGGTTCAACGATGTCGATTTTAGAAGTATGTTTAGTTTAAATGATAACCCAACTCGCAACAATGGTTGGAAGTTGGATTTGAAACGGTTTAGGACTAGTGTGTGTGGGAATTACGTTACGTATAAGATCTGTGACACATGGAACATGTTACCTTCGGAAGTTGTGAACAGTTCCTCTGTGGATCAGTTCAAGAAAAGGTTAGACGAAATCTTGCACACTATTTGAGTGTGTAAAGACATTTAGGACCTCAGTCTGCGGAAATTTCTTTTCCTATAAAATAGTTAATATCTGGAACCAACTGCAGGAGTTCGCTTGCTCGGTCTCTGTGAGCAAGCTAAATATAGAGCTATTTATATATTCTCCACTTTCCTGTAAAATTTCCTTGGCTACTTTTCCAGGGTCAAGGTATTTTCTTCAACCTTTTTCCGTACCTGCCTCTGGCAGGGAGGGAGCGGAGGGTGGGGAGAGAGCCTTCTACTTTTCTATCCAGTTTTCTACTACTGCTAGCATAGTTGAATGACAAAATTTTCCCTGGCACCCGTTGCCATTGGTACCTCCTCGGTATGGGCCGCAATGCCTTTTGAGGTACTTCTTTTCCTTGTAACTCCTTGTAACTCTCTCTCTCTCTCTCTCTCTCTCTCTCTCTCTCTTCTCTCTCTCTCTCTCTGCAAGGGGAACCCTAAGGAGTTCTTCAGTTATGTTAATAGTAGAAAGCCCATTAGAAGCATGATAGGTCCTTTAAAGGACGGAAGCGGCGTTCTGCGGACCTCCGACGCGGACATCGCTAATGTGCTTAATGAGTACTTTGCGGGAGTGTTCACCAGGGAGGATACCCGCGTCATCCCCGAGCCAGCTGTGAGGCACGAAGGTGCTGGCCTGGATAGTGTTAGATGTACCGCGACAGTCGTTGCTCATAGAATAGACAAACTGAGCGCGTTTAAGGCTCCTGGGCCAGACCAGTTTCTCCCCAGTGTTTTGCGAGAAGTGCGCGACCAGGTGGCTCCCCACCTGGCTACAGTCTTCAACAAATCGTTGGTGATGGGCCAGGTGCCTGGTGACTGGAGGGAGGCCAACGTGACCCCTATCTTTAAGAAAGGGGATCACGAAAGTCCAGGGAACTATCGTCCTATTAGTCTCACTTCAGTTGTAGGTAAATTATTAGAAAGGATAATAGCTGATAGAATCGTTGACCATTTGGATTCCTACAAGCTGCTTGGGGACTCCCAACATGGGTTTAGACGGCATAGGTCGTGTCTCACCAACTTGCTCGAGTTTTTCCACGTCATGTTGAGTGAGTACGATAAGAGTAGGGCGATTGATATACTTTATCTCGACTTTCAGAAAGCCTTTGATAAGGTACCTCACCGCCGGCTAATGGCGAAAGTGCGCGCGCTGGGTATCGGTGGGGAAATAGGTAGGTGGATTGAAAACTGGCTGAGGAATAGGCGGCAGAGGGTGGTAATTAAAGGGGCTAGTTCGGGTTGGGCCTCGGTCACTAGTGGGGTTCCTCAGGGTTCCGTTTTGGGGCCACTGTTGTTTACCATTTACATAAATGATATCGACGGTGGCATCGTCAGTCGGATCGCCAAATTCGCTGATGACACCAAGCTTGGGGCCAATGTTGGGACGCCCGAAGCGATCGAGGAACTGCGTGCGGACCTAGGTAGGATAGGAGAGTGGTCCGAAAAATGGCAAATGCCGTTTAACTTGGGTAAATGCAAAGTGATGCACATTGGCTACGCCAATCCCAAGTCGGACTACTCGATGTTGGGCAGTAATATCGAGGTGACTGATTTAGAAAAGGACTTGGGTGTGCTAATTAGCAGCGACCTTAAGTTTACGAAACAGTGTGTAGAGGTGGAAAAGAAAGCCCAGAAACTATTGGGTTATATCAGGAGGCAATTTCAGTTTCGGAACAAGGAGATTGTGCTCTCACTGTACAATTCCCTTGTTCGGCCGTACCTGGAGTATGCTGTGCAGTTCTGGTCGCCCACCCTCAGGAAAGATATTGAGAGGCTGGAGCGAGTGCAGGCGAGGGCCACAAAGTTAATCCCTTCGTTAGGCATATGGGCTACAATCGACGGTTACGCGCCCTGAACTTGTTTTCGCTTGAAACTCGGAGGCTGCGCGGTCAACTGATCGAGGTTTTCAAGCTCTTACGAGGGTTCAACGATGTCGATTTTAGAAGTATGTTTAGTTTAAATGATAACCCAACTCGCAACAATGGTTGGAAGTTGGATTTGAAACGGTTTAGGACTAGTGTGTGTGGGAATTACGTTACGTATAAGATCTGTGACACATGGAACAGGTTACCTTCGGAAGTTGTGAACAGTTCCTCTGTGGATCAGTTCAAGAAAAGGTTAGACGAAATCTTGCACACTATTTGAGTGTGTAAAGACATTTAGGACCTCAGTCTGCGGAAATTTCTTTTCCTATAAAATAGTTAATATCTGGAACCAACTTCCCTCAGAGGTTGTTTCCAGTCAAAGTGTAAATCTGTTTAAAAATAGGCTAGACAAAGTACTGAACACACTCATAGTTTAAGATTAAAACCTCAGAAAACTCTGCAGGAGTTCGCTTGCTCGGTGTCTCTGTGAGCAAGCTAAATATAGAGCTATTTATATATTCTCCATTTCCTGTAAAATTTCCTTGGCTACTTTTCCAGGGTCAAGGTATTTCTTCAACCTTTTTCCGTACCTGCCTCTGGCAGGGAGGGAGCGGAGGGTGGGGAGAGAGCCTTCTACTTTTCTATCCAGTTTTCTATACTGCTAGCATAGTTGAAAGACAAAATTTTCCCTGGCACCCGTGCCATTGGTACCTCCTCGGTATGGGCCGCAAGGCCTTTTGAGGTACTTCTTTTCCTTGTAACTCCTTGTAACTCTCTCTCTCTCTCTTCTCGTCACTGGCCTCACCGTTGACGAATCGTTGGGCGGGAGTGATCACGGTCTTATTAGGTTCCGTGTGTGCGTCCCTCGGGTGAAGCGTAGTAACTCGAGAGGCAGTAAGCTCGATCTCCGGCGGGCGAACTTTGTTAGCCTCAGGGATAGCGTAGGAGAGATGGGGTTAGAGGTTGGCGGCGATGTTGAGGGAGTGTGGAGTGCATTCCGGGATGAGTTTATGGTGCTGCAGTCTGCTGCCATACCTCAAAACCGGTCACCCCTGCTTCAACGCAGCCTAAGTGGATCAATCGTGGCATCGCTTCGGCTATCCGAAATAGGAAAGTAGCGTATAGGAGGGCGAAGGCCAATCGTTCCCACGAGAACACTGAAGCGTATGTCCGCCTGTGTAGGGAAGTGAAGGCGAAGGTTAGGCTAGCGAAACGTAACGAAGAACTACGGGTGGCAAGCCTCTGCAAGGGGAACCCTAAGGAGTTCTTCAGTTATGTTAATAGTAGAAAGCCCATTAGAAGCATGATAGGTCCTTTAAAGGACGGAAGCGGCGTTCTGCGGACCTCCGACGCGGACATCGCTAATGTGCTTAATGAGTACTTTGCGTGAGTGTTCACCAGGGAAAATACCCGCGTCATCCCCGAGCCAGCTGTGAGGCACGAAGGTGCTGGCCTGGATAGTGTTAGATGTACCGCGACAGTCGTTGCTCATAGAATAGACAAACTGAGCGCGTTTAAGGCTCCTGGGCCAGACCAGTTTCTCCCCAGTGTTTTGCGAGAAGTGCGCGACCAGGTGGCTCCCCACCTGGCTACAGTCTTCAACAAATCGTTGGTGATGGGCCAGGTGCCTGGTGACTGGAGGGAGGCCAACGTGACCCTATCTTTAAGAAAGGGGATCACGAAAGTCCAGGGAACTATCGTCCTATTAGTCTCACTTCAGTTGTAGGTAAATTATTAGAAAGGATAATAGCTGATAGAATCGTTGACCATTTGGATTCCTACAAGCTGCTTGGGGACTCCCAACATGGGTTTAGACGGCATAGGTCGTGCTCACCAACTTGCTCGAGTTTTTCCACGTCATGTTGAGTGAGTACGATAAGAGTAGGGCGATTGATATACTTTATCTCGACTTTCAGAAAGCTTTGATAAGGTACCTCACCGCCGGCTAATGGCGAAAGTGCGCGCGCTGGATATCGGTGGGGAAATAGGTAGGTGGATTGAAAACTGGCTGAGGAATAGGCGGCAGAGGGTGGTAATTAAAGGGGCTAGTTCGGGTTGGGCCTCGGTCACTAGTGGGGTTCCTCAGGGTTCCGTTTTGGGGCCACTGTTGTTTACCATTTACATAAATGATATCGACGGTGGCATCGTCAGTCGGATCGCCAAATTCGCTGATGACACCAAGCTTGGGGCCAATGTTGGGACGCCCGAAGGGATCGAGGAACTGCGTGCCGACCTAGGTAGGATAGGAGAGTGGTCCGAAAAATGGCAAATGCCGTTTAACTTGGGTAAATGCAAAGTGATGCACATTGGCTACGCCAATCCCAAGTCGGACTACTCGATGTTGGGCAGTAATATCGAGGTGACTGATTTAGAAAAGGACTTGGGTGTGCTAATTAGCAGCGACCTTAAGTTTACGAAACAGTATGTAGAGGTGGAAAAGAAAGCCCAGAAACTATTGGGTTATATCAGGAGGCAATTTCAGTTTCGGAACAAGGAGATTGTGCTCTCACTGTACAATTCCCTTGTTCGGCCGTACCTGGAGTATGCTGTGCAGTTCTGGTCGCCCACCTCAGGAAAGATATTGAGAGGCTGGAGCGAGTGCAGGCGAGGGCCACAAAGTTAATCCCTTCAGTTAGGCATATGGGCTACAATCGACGGTTACGCGCCCTGAACTTGTTTTCGCTTGAAACTCGGAGGCTGCGCGGTCAACTGATCGAGGTTTTCAAGCTCTTACGAGGGTTCAACGATGTCGATTTTAGAAGTATGTTTAGTTTAAATGATAACCCAACTCGCAACAATGGTTGGAAGTTGGATTTGAAACGGTTTAGGACTAGTGTGTGTGGGAATTACTTTACGTATAAGATCTGTGACACATGGAACAGGTTACCTTCGGAAGTTGTGAACAGTTCCTCTGTGGATCAGTTCAAGAAAAGGTTAGACGAAATCTTGCACACTATTTGAGTGTGTAAAGACATTTAGGACCTCAGTCTGCGGAAATTTCTTTTCCTATAAAATAGTTAATATCTGGAACCAACTTCCCTCAGAGGTTGTTTCCAGTCAAAGTGTAAATCTGTTTAAAAATAGGCTAGACAAAGTACTGAACACACTCATAGTTTAAGATTAAAACCTCAGAAAACTCTGCAGGAGTTCGCTTGCTCGGTGTCTCTGTGAGCAAGCTAAATATAGAGCTATTTATATATTCTCCACTTTCCTGTAAAATTTCCTTGGCTACTTTTCCAGGGTCAAGGTATTTTCTTCAACCTTTTTCCGTACCTGCCTCTGGCAGGGAGGGAGCGGAGGGTGGGGAGAGAGCCTTCTACTTTACTATCCAGTTTTCTACTACTGCTAGGGTAGTTGAGACAAAATTTTCACTGGCACCCGTTGCTCTCTCTCTTTCTGGTTGGAAGTTGGATTTGAAACAGTTTAGGACTAGTGTGTGTGGGAATTACTTTACGTATAAGATCTGTGACGCATGGAACAGGTTACCTTCGGAAGTTGTGAACAGTTCCTCTGTGGATCAGTTCAAGAAAAGGTTAGATCAAATTTTGCACACTATTTGAATGTGTAAAGACATTTAGGACCTCAGTCTGCGGAAATTTCTTTTCCTATAAAATAGTTAATATCTGGAACCAACTTCCCTCAGAGGTTGTTTCCAGTGAAAGTGTAAATCTGTTTACAAATAGGCTAGACAAAGTACTGAACACACTCATAGTTTAAGATTAAAACCTCAGAAAACTCTGCAGGAGTTCGCTTGCTTGGTGTCTCTGAGCAAGCTAAATATAGAGCTATTTATATATTCTCCACTTTCCTGTAAAATTTCCTTGGCTACTTTTCCAGGGTCAAGGTATTTTCTTCAACCTTTTTCCGTACCTGCCTCTGGCAGGGAGGGAGGGAGCGGAGGGTGGGGAGAGAGCCTTCTACTTTTCTATCCAGTTTTCTACTACTGCTAGGATAGTTGAAAGAAAAATAAACTTTCACAAAATTTTCCCTGGCACCCGTTGCCATTGGTACCACCTCGGTATGGGCCGCAAGGCCTTTTGAGGTACTTCTTTTCCTTGTAACTCCTTTTAACTCTCTCTCTCTCTCTCTCTCTCTCTCTCTCTTCTCTCTCTCTCTCCTCTGTGGATCAGTTCAAGAAAAGGGTAGACAAAATCTTGCACACTATTTGAGTGTGTAAAGACATTTAGGACCTCAGTCTGCGGAAATTTCTTTTCCTATAAAATAGTTAATATCTGGAACCAACTTCCCTCAGAGGTTGTTTCCAGTCAAAGTGTAAATCTGTTTAAAAATAGGCTAGACAAAGTACTGAACACACTCATAGTTTAAGATTAAAACCTCAGAAAACTCTGCAGGAGTTCGCTTGCTCGGTGTCTCTGTGAGCAAGCTAAATATAGAGCTATTTATATATTCTCCACTTTCCTGTAAAATTTCCTTGGCTACTTTTCCAGGGTCAAGGTATTTTCTTCAACCTTTTTCCGTACCTGCCTCTGGCAGGGAGGGAGCGGAGGGTGGGGAGAGAACCTTCTACTTTTCTATCCAGTTTTCTACTACTGCTAGGATAGTTGAAAGAAAAATAAACTTTTACAAAATTTTCCCTGGCACCCGTTGCCATTGGTACCTCCTCGGTATGGGCCGCAAGGCCTTTTGAGGTACTTCTTTTCCTTGTAACTCTCTCTCTCTCTCTCTCTCTCTCTCTCTCTCTCGATCCGTTGAGAGACGGGAATGCTTTTTCTTGGAAGGGTATAAATTACGAGTTTTCCTTTTGTCAGTCCTTTATTTTCACATGGGGGGGGAAATCACTTTTAAACTATTAATGGATTTCTTTTACAATACAGAGTAATTAGAAAAATCGGATCCTTTTCACTACACTTGTTTAGAGAGTTATTAACGAACAAATGCTTACCTCAAATAGCTAAGGGGCCCAGCCGAACCGGCTGGCCCAAGAGCGAAACACTGACACTCTGCCCGAAGGCCGAGGCAGGACTCTCCCACTGGTCTCTGTTTCCACTCTGCCCTGGAAAAATTCCCATGGTGCCACGTTTTACAAAAGATTATTATTAAACTTGCAAAATCCTACTCAAATAGTGATATTGGCAAAAGAATTTATATAATCGTAGTTTTACACTTAACTTATTTTTGTGATTTATTTTAGCCGAAAAGAACATTTAGAATTTAGGAATCTCTGTTTAAGATTATAGATTTGGCACACTGTTTTCGTTTAGGGTTAAGAAAGGATACCAGACAATCCACTGGCATTGAGGCACTTTATACAATATTAAAAATTTAACGGATTCATATTTTAAATTATATGAACAGAATAATATCTTTTAAAGGATTAATACTTTAATTTATACAAACAATGATATTTTTAAATTTTAACACACACACACACACGCATATATATATATATATATATATATATATATGTATACACATACAGGGTGTCCCCCAAAAAACTATATACTCTTTATAGCATCATATATTTTATAATTTAAAAAAAAAACCAAACAATATATTGTTATAGCAATTGCCAATGAAAGGTAAATTAGTAATCTAAGTGATCAAAATGTTATAGCGAGTTGTTTGCATATAAAATTTAATTAACTACGCCAAGTGCTCAAAATGTTCTCCGGCGGCATGAATACACTTTTGAATGCGTCGACTAACTGATTCGCAGACATGGACTAATGTGGATGCTGTGATGGTCCCGCACTTTTCCCTAATTGCATTCTTAAGGTGTTCGAGTGTCGCGGGTCTTGTACCATAAACTGCATCCTTCAGGTAGCCCCACAAGTAAAAATCAAGTGGAGTCAAGTCCGGTGAACGTGGAGGATACTCAACGCTTCCTCTTCGTCCTATCCAACAACTTCCGAACTGCAGGTATAATTTCTGTCCGCAGCATGTCGAGATATGCGGCACCGGTAACTGTCCCATTAAAGAAAAATGGTCCAACTAAACCCCTGGATGATAAACCACACCATGCTCTTAATCCTGGTAAATTAATATGTTTATCCACATAAACGTGTGGATTATCAAGTGACCAGTACCTGCAGTTGTGTCGATTTACATTTACTGTGCCATTTAGCTTGAAGGTAGCTTCATCAGACCACACGATTTTGTTGTATTGAAAGTGCATTCATGCCGCCGGAGAACATTTTGAGCACTTGGCGTAGTTAATTAAATTTTATATGCAAACAACTCGCTATAACATTTTGATCACTTAGATTACTAATTTACCTTTCATTGGCAATTGCTATAACAATATATTTTTTTTTTTTTTTAATTATAAAATATATGATGCTATAAAGAGTATATAGTTTTTTTTTGGACACCCTGTATATATATGGTATCTGCATATAAATACAATGAATAAATCATTCTATGTATATATTGTACACATATATTGCATAATTGTGTGTATGTCTATATACCACCCATACAAAATGGGTGATAGGTATTTGCCAGAAAACTGCACGTGATGAGAAAAATGGGTGTGATTTTTGGATTCATCACACACAAATTGATAAAAAAAAGTTATTCATGTTGAAACATCAGATATGTTGCATACCAATGAATTATATTAATTAATTAATTATCAAAGAAAAATGGACCAATTATGTGGCCATGTGACAGCGCATCATACGTTAACTTTTGGTGAATCCCGTTCATCTTGATGTTTTTCAGCGCTGGATAAGCCACCTCGATCACCTGATATAACCCCTTTTGGACTTTTATCTATGGGGTTTATGTTAAAACACTCCTGTATTATGACAAACTCAGGCATCTCCGCCAAAGAATCAAAAGTTATTGGATTCATTCCACAAGAGCACCTTGCTCATGCTCTAATGAAGTTTGAGCGTCGAATACACAGTGCAGCAATGAATGATTATCATTATGTGGTGGAAGTGCTCTAAATTTGAACAGTTTGAAATGTAAACCACCACATATATCTCCTCCTGACTCTCCGCGTCCACAAATTTGAACATTTTCCTCACTGCAAAATTACTCTGAGGACTCGGGAGGATGTATCAGGTCATCCCATAAGTAATGTCGTTTTTTAGATCGGAATTTGAAGGGCAAAAAAAAAAAAAAAAAAACTTTTTAATCTAGTACATATTTTCCATCGGAATCAATGACACTCTGCCAACGTCCTACAAGCTTTTCAATGCCATGTTTATAAAATTCAGGCGGTTTTGAGGTAAAAAACGTACAAAGACTGGTGTGCAGGTCATCTAAAGAAGTATACTGTTTCTCGTCAAGATAGTTTTGCACGCTCCTGAAGAGATGATAATCTGAAGGCGCAAGGTCTGGAGAATATGAAGGATGTGGAAGTTTTTCCCACCCAAGCTCCTCAATTTTTGCAGAAGTGATCCGAGCGGTATGAGGACGTGCGTTGTCGTGGTGGAACACGATTCCTTTCCGAGTAACCAAAGAAGGTCTCTCTTCTTTTAGTGCAGTGTTCAATCGATCCAGTTGTTGACAGTAGACTTGAGCGGTGATTGTTCGGTTGTGTGGTAAGGTTTCAAAGTGTATTACACCACCTTTATCCCACCAAACACTAAGCAACACCTTCCGAGGGTGAAGATTTGGTTTTGGCTGTGGTGTCGCTGGTTCTCCGGCACAAACCCACTGTCGACGGCGCTTAACATTCTGGTACAGTATCCACTTTTCATCACCAGTCACTAAACGGTGCAAAAACGGATCTTGGAGTTCACGGGAATGAAGAGCTGTGCTATTGAGTGAGTGTGCTAATGTTTACCCTCACCCTCAGATTGTCGACCGACAATTCATGTGGCACCTATTTTCCTAACTTAGGCACTTTCCCGAGTTGCAAATGTCGATGGATGGTGGACAGGGATGAATTGAGTTTCTGAGCCAATTCTTTGACAGTTGTTGAACAGTCTTCTTCAAGTGCGGCTGACAGCAGGTCATCATCAAACTCAGCAGGGCGTCCAGAGCGTGCTGCATCTGTCAAACAGCAGTCACCATTCCTAAACTTTTGAAACCATCTTTGACATTTCCTCACATGCAGAATATCGTTGCCATAAACGTCCTGCATGTTTCGCGTTGCTTCAGTAGCACTATTCCCTTTTTTGAACTCGTAAAGCATTATATGCCTGATATGCTCTTCTGATACCGCTATGTTTATGAGGGGTTCACATAAAGCAAAACACACGTCTTCACTGGTCAAGGTCTGTAAAGTATGTAGCGAAACACGATAGATCATCTCTTAGATATAACCTTCGGAAAATTTATGCTTAAACCGAGTAGGACTAGTTTAAACTTAATCTATCGTAAAAACGATATTACTTATGGGATGACCTGATATAATAATATATATGATGATATTTTTTTTATTAAGAGAAGTATGATTAATTATTTTAAGTGAAAAGCTCGTGTAATGTTAAAACCTAGCCTATGTCTATCAATGAGATACTTGTACACGCTTTGCATTTGTTAATCTTCATAGTCGATTGAATATGCTGAAAACGAAGTAACAGTCAGTCAGTTTCATTGCTTTGTTTTAATTGCAACCATTGATGAGAAACCCAGTTCGCGTAAGCATCAGGTTGAAAAAGGAATTAAAACTTTCAATACTTCAAACACCAATTATGGATACTCGCTTTTCCGTGCTACCCAAAACGTACGCAAGTTTTCTGAGGGGAATAACAATTAACAACTGCAGGGTTTTGTCGGAAAAAGTTCAATCAATTTATTGCGTAGGTTTCCCGTAAGTTCGGCAGACTCTACTGCCCTTTCACTGAACAGATTAAGTATCTACTTAGTAATTTTCCTCACGTGGGAAATAGTTGGGAAGCTATTTTTGCAGTTGAAACGTGTGCTGCTTCATCATTAAAGGAAGTGGGGATCGCGAATTTTTTTTTTTTTCAAGAGAAGCGGGCCTAGGCCTAACTTCAATTAATATAAAATCTCTCTAAAATATAAAATATTTGCACGCGTGCTAGTTTTTTTTTTGTTTTTATAACATTTAACAATTACATTTTTGGCTGTATACTTATCTACCATCTTTTTTTCGTTTGAAATACAAAAGAAACTGATAAAAGTTTTTAAGCCTATGTTGTATGTAGCCTGTAAGTCTTACAAGTGCATGCTGTTAACACGTAAAATACTTGAACGCAAAAGCGTTGTGTGTTTCCTTGGGTGTAAAATTTCGCTAAGTTGTTAACTTTTATCTTGTTGTTTTCTATTGGTCATCGCCCGCGTCACTAAGTTAGAGGGGCACGAGTTCGAATCCTGGTAGGGGATGAATTTTGCATATATATATATGGGCTACGTAGTGGCCGATGTCGTAACACCGCTTCTCGGAGATCAGCGAAGTTAAGCGACATTGGGTCTGGGTAGTAGTTGGATGGGAGACCGTCCTCTGCGCCCAGATTATGTAGCGACCCGTGGTTCGGATCCCACGTAAAGCTGTAGGTCCCCTCCGTCATATGACCTTAGATGTTGCGAAGGAGGTTAAACAACCCCAATTAAAAAAAAAAAAATATATATATAGTAATCTGACGAAACCTTTTCCGATCTAGAAACAAGAGGAGCTTCATACTTACGCCTGGAAGCGGTGGCAGCACCAGGAGAAACAGTTGACGAGGGAAAGAGGTCTCTGGGGGCCGGTCAAGTGGTCCCGGTTGGACAAATGGACGTTGGAGGCTACGGAAGGACCTTGCAGGATGCGCAAGAAACTCTTCAGGAATCACAATTTTTATCAGCATTATCCTTATAAACCGACCAGCGATTCCGCGTCGGACAATGTGAGAGGATAAACACTGCCCCCTCCCTTTTAAAATAAACGCAAACTGTAGCCATATAACAAGGAGAATAATTACGGAAACTTAATTATAGCCATTTTTCGTCCTGAAAGTTGTGAAATTCTGTCAGTAACTGATGAACAGTAATTCGTACTTATTTTCAAACTAGTTCCTTTATTGACACATTTTTCTGTTTTTTAGCAACTGCGACAAATCAAGTACAAAATGGCCTCCTGCTTCGATAGTCAGGAATACATGCAGAAGAAGCGGCCAGAGGGATTAAGCACACTCGATGAAGTCGAGGAGGAACCTGAGATACAACATCTCGCATCCCATTTCGAAGCCGCTGCTTTTGCTGGAAAAGACGTCAGTGAAATGGGTGAGGTTTTTTTTTTACTTTTTCTTCCCCGGCTTTCGCTGCGATAGACTCACGAGTTGAAGCGGTGGTGAATATTTACAACAACATAATAAATCTTTGACTAGAGCAGGGGTCGGGGAATTTTTTTGGGTATTACCCAAAACTCTATTTGAGTAAGGTGAAATTACCCCCAGACTTCAAAGCAAACAAAAAAAAAGCCAATTGCTCTTAAAATTGTTGCATATAGTATACAAAAAATTCAAATTAAAAAAATGGAAGTGTGTGTCATACCGCAAGCATTACCTCCAAAATTTTTAAATTTACCCCATTTGGGGTAATTTACCC
Source organism: Bathynomus jamesi (assembly GCA_023014485.1). Taxonomy (NCBI): domain Eukaryota; kingdom Metazoa; phylum Arthropoda; class Malacostraca; order Isopoda; family Cirolanidae; genus Bathynomus; species Bathynomus jamesi. Next base: position 46,348 of record JAJOZX010008822.1, on the reverse strand, counting down.
CTGTTCCCCGACCTCTGGACTAGAGTCTGGGAATTTTCAGTGACATTAAATCATGATTGTTCAAGGGTTGAACTTCCAAATAGGATTTTTGCAGTGGGACTTTGGAGGTATTGAGCTCGGGAATATATTTTGAAGTTGTCGATGGATTGTAAAATTATTCTTTCATTCGAAATTTCCCAACTTTCCCCACGAACATTTGTCGCTGCAAAACTTAAATTGTAGAAGTGTATTTCATCCTATTCTAAATACTTCTCGTGTTCCATCGTCAGACGTGACAGCGCTGAAGGGCAGGTCTTCTACAGTGCCTGAAGTGGAAGAAGAAGGAGAAACGATTGATATGAGTGAAATGACTTCGCACGAGACCAACATGCATCACACCGATGACATCAACAATCCCGATGAACAGACGCTACATCGGTTACTCGAGAAAGGCGAGAAGGTGAGTACGAGACGTGAAATTGATAAAAAAGTCATCGGTACTAAAACCGCAGTTCTGTTATCCAGATTTGTTGGGTGTTTTATCGCTGCCGTTTTGACATTGCTTAGTGGTGTTATCCTAAAAAGTTTGACATTTAATTGAATAATCTTTTTCTATATATATGTGAAAAGGCGAGTCACATGTTTCGGTGCGCCAGAATTCAAGGTCTGGACACTATTGAGGGTCTCCTGATTTTTGGCAAGGAGCACTTCTACATCGTCGACAATTTCACCCTTCTCAGAAGCAGGGAGATTCGTTATATCGGCTCCCTGCCTCCGGGAACTCACGAACCCATTATTCCGGGAAGTAGCTCACCCCCAAGCCAGACAGAACTCGTGTCTTCCAAGTTCCATTACGACGATATACGGGAGGTCCATCAGAGAAGGTAAGAGACTATGGATTGTGAAAATACTTGGAAGTTAATATTTAGTTGTTTAATAATAATTAATAATAACTTTATTCTTGTTCTTTTTATATTTAAAGGTATCTTCTGCAACCAATTGCCATAGAAATCTTTGCCTCCGATGGACGGAATTACTTACTTGCCCTTCCTAAGAAACACAGAAATAAAGTTTATCAAAGGTAAGCAGCAGTTCATGAGGTAGGTAATTGTATCAGGCCAAATAAATTTGGAGACTTGTCCGCCGTCTGTTCGTTACACTTTCGTGTAAACTTTACATAGATCATCACGAAACGCAATGTCATAAGCAAGAATCGTGTTCCTGCATCAAGGGTCAAGGTCACAGATAACGGTCAAAGTCAAATGGAGGTCCATGCCATAACTTAAACCACTCGACATAAATTGATGAAAATTCACACACCCATGGATAATCACAAGACTATCTATCGCGAGTAAGTGTAAATTCGTTGCATGGAAGGTCGAGGGCAGAAATAGTTGAAAGGTCAAAAGGAGGAGGTACATGCCATAACTTGAACCGCGATCTATAAATTGATGAAACTTCACACACGTGTGGCTCATTACAAGACTGTGTTTTTTAGTAAATCTCTGGTCCCTGCATTAAAGGTCAGGGTCACAAGTAGAGGTCAGCGGTCAAATGGAAGTCTGTTACTTTTGACAAGTTCTACATAATTTGCTGAAATTTTACACGCATCACAAAGCGTTGTGTCGTGAACAAGACTCTGGTTCTTGCACCAAAGGTCAAAAGTCAAATAGAGGAGGGGACATTGATGTCGCTCCAACATAGTTCGTTTTTTCTTATTTGAGTTTAAATCATGCAACTATTTTATGACATGATTATTAAAACAAAATATGATAATGTTTACTTATAATAGGTTGTTAGTACTGTTGTGGTTGTAACACTGTTAATAAGGGGGCTTACTAGGAATTGTATTTGTGTTCTCGTTAATTATATTTAAAGAGCTGAAAAAATTGAACTGTTTTCACTGTCTTCATAGATATTGGTGTATTTTCTTACACTGAAAATATGTAAATTTAAAAACCTGTTGCATTGTTGTTATAGTACTTAAGTTTAAAAAAGTGGTGTATTATAAACCTTTAGTATCAGTATTTAAAGGTATGTTTATTAATCTTTTTTTATAGGTTAATGGTCGTGTGTACAGGATTGTCCGACAATGCCCAGCAGTCCGTGGAGGGCCAGCGGCGGTCCGCGAGCGTTGAACAAGCTGGAGGGTTGTTTTCATCGATTATCGGGGAGACGTCCGTCACGCATCGATGGGTGGTAAGTGGACTGTTCACCAAAATATTTTCTTTTTAATATTCTTTTTTCTTACTCTCCTATACCTTTTCGATACTTTTCTGACGACAGTGGCTGGCGGAAAAGGGAGTGCGTTATCAGTCTTTTACTACCCCTCCTTTTTATGGAGTAAAGTTTGACGTGTAAATAATGTAAGCATGATATGGGAGTTATTTTTCTGAATCATCTTTATGGGATAATCTAGAGTGGATCTTTGAATTTTCGTTAGTCTCAGAAGTTCTAAACTCTACAGTATGTCCCACAAAAAAGTACACCCAACTTTAGATTGTACTAACTCCTCCAAAAATTGAGATATTTTGGATCTGTTTGTTTGATTTAATATAGCAAATTATTCTTTGTTAACGTTCAAATTTATTCATGTTTAAACGAATTAGTGTTTAAGCATCTGCTTTTAACTGAAGGGTACAACAAAATGGATTGCGCAAAATTGGTCAATGAAAAAATAATGTGTGTGCTATCGATGTAATGAAAAGACAAATACATAATAATAGATACTTTAACATAATTTTAATAAGATACAAAGCAGATTTTTCTTTATTCCTTATTACAAAAGTTATGCTTAGTTTCGTTTTATTTCAACATGACCGCCATTCCTATCGATACAAATCTGGAGTCGAGCTCTCATCTTCCCCATCACTCTTTTGATAAGATAAGATCTGGATTGTCTTTTAACAAGTTGATTTCAGCTGTGATGCGAGTCCTCAAATCATCTAAATTGATAGGTTGTGATCAGGGATGGGGTCAAATATGTATTTGTATTTGTATTTACAAATACACAAAAGTGGATATTTGCATTTGTATTTGTATTTGAGAATTTAAAAAGCTGCATATTTGTATTTGAGCCTTTTATTTGCCGTATTTGCTTCAAATACACTAATGTAATATAACTGTGCATATAACTACAAATTGATATGGACAGTAAAAATCAAACATTGAGAAATATGAATTTATTTTCTTTAATTATGCAAAAGTGCAGAAATATCAAGAAGTGTGAAATAATTTTCTCTAATAAAAATAATAAACAAGAGGAATTTGTTACTTTTCTTGCCTTGGTGTGAAAATGAAGTCTACTTTGATAAGAGCCAAAGTATTGCAATGTTAAGTTTTATACAATAAGTACTATACCAGTATTGTCTTACTTGAGGGGTAGCCGAAGTCAAGTAAATATTATCCGTTTATATTTAGGATGAAATTGGTAGGAAATTTGCAAATACAGTAAAAATTGTATTTGCATTTTATTGTATTTGAAGCTTCATATTGTATTTGTATTATATTTGTATTTGGGGATTTATAAATTCGAATATTTGTATCTGTATTTGAATTTGGCCGTAAAAAAAATAGTGTATTTGTATCTATATTTGTATTTGGGCAATTGTATTTGACCCCATCTCTGGTTGTGATGCAAATACTCTATTTTTCAAATGACCCCATAAAAAGTAATCACACGGGATCAAGTCAGTGCTTCTGGGAGGCCATTCAATGTCATGCCTGTAGCAATTACTCTTTGGTGGAAGACTTCCAGCAAGCGTTCTTCACAATAACTCTCCTGTGAGCAGGAGCTCCGTCTTGCACCCACCAAATACGATTAAATCGGTTTCCATAAGGCATGATTTGAGGACTCGCATCACAGCTGAAATCAACTTGTTAAAAGACAATCTAGATCTTATCAAAAGAGTGATGGGGAAGATGAGAGCTCGACTCGATTTGTATCGATAGGAATGGCGGTCATGTTGAAAGAAAACGAAACTAAGCATAACTTTTGCAATAAGGAATAAAGAAAAATCTGCTTTGTATCTTATTAAAATTATGTTAAAGTATCTATTATTATGTATTTGTCTTTTCATTACATCGATAGCACACATTATTTTTTCATTGACCAATTTTGCGCAATCCATTTTGTTGTACCCTTCAGTTAAAAGCAGATGCTTAAACACTAATTCGTTTAAACATGAATAAATTTGAACGTTAACAAAGAATAATTTGCTATATTAAATCAAACAAACAGATCCAAAATATCTCAATTTTTGGAGGAGTTAGTACAATCTAAAGTTGGGTGTACTTTTTTGTGGGACATACTGTATAATTTCATTGTCACTTTCAAATTTGAGTTCGCAAATAATTAGATACAAATGTTTTTACAGCATATCAGTGAATTTGTGGTGTAAGAATGATTTATTGTTTTGGATTCTGATTAAGTTTATATAAAAGGAGTTTCTTTAACTTGCTTTGAATGTGCAGTAGAGGTTAACACGATCACTTATTTTCTTAGCACCGCCGGCCTTATTGAACGTTTTACCTACTGGTTTGAAAATAGAGGCTATTTTTTTTTTAGACTTTCATTTTACTTTTAGCTGACCTGAATTTGTAATTATTCATGGTCTAGCTATCATTTTTCTTATTTGAGAGCTTTAAAAGTTGAACTGCTTCAGAGAACCACCATTTTTTTTTTTCTTTCTTTTTAATCCTCAGTGGTAAAATTTCTAGCTGCTTTCCTGTTAACGGGAATACCCAACCGCCCGCCACCAAACTTTTATGTATTTTTTCTCTCGTCATTTTCGTTTAAACTAACGAAAATATCACAACTTAACCTAACCAATCATCAAGGGCGTACAGTTGACCTAACAGGTTAATATAACTGAAAATGCACGGTTAGGTCAACTGTACGCCTTTGATAATTTTGGTTAGGTTAAGTTAAGTTGTGATATTTTCGTTAGTACCGAATTTATTAATCATTTAAATGAAATTAGTTAATATGTAAGCGATAATCAGTTAGTAGGGGGCCAAAATGTCTTTGTCATCTAAAGTCGCAGAAAAAACGTCGCTGCTTTCGGTACGTTGTCGCCACATGAATTCCGCAAGATAGGAGTCCAGATGATAGCGGGCGGTTGGGTATTCCCGTTAACAGGAAAGCACCAATTTCTAAATCTATCAAATATCTTTTTAAACTTTCTTAAACGTGTCCTAAAACTTTTATTTTTTTTCCAGAGGGGTGAAATAAGTAACTTCCAGTACTTGATGCATTTGAATACTCTGGCAGGGCGTTCCTATAACGACCTAATGCAGTACCCTGTTTTCCCCTGGGTCCTCGCTGACTACGATTCTGAAGAACTCGATCTCATAAGCCCCGAGACTTTCAGAGACCTTTCTAAACCTATGGGAGCTCAAGTAAGGCGCTTGAATCTTATTAGTTTGGTAATAAATTTCAATAGGTTCCGTAATAATTTTGTTTGTATTGGATACAGTGCATTAGTTGTGTGCTTTCATTTAATTACATTCCCGCCAAATAATTTTTATTTTGGTGGTGATGAGGGGGAAAAGGTCATACTGCTTAAAGTACATTGATGACACTTCATATGCATATGTATCGTCACAAGACGATGTGTTGTGAGCAAGAATCAGGCCTTTGCATCAAAGGTCACAGTCACAGACACGAGCGAGGGTCTGTTGTAATTCGTGGTGACGGACTATATTTCTTGTTTAAAATAAAGTTAAAGTCGGGGCTAATTTTAAATAGTTTTAAATTTTTTGTAGTGAACGTATTAAAACGTTCGAGTATTGGAATTAAGTAATTATATTCTTATTAAAGATTGTATTTAAAATTATGAAAGGATAACGAGTGTGTGTCCCTCGTAATTGTTAGTTAGATTTCCTTATCCATTATTTCGTCTTCAAGTTCTTTGAATACTTTAATTTCGTCAGACTCCCGATCGCTTGGAACAGTTCCGAAAGAGGTACCGCGAGTGGGACGATCCGACGGGGGAGACGCCGCCTTATCACTACGGCACGCACTACTCGTCAGCCATGATTGTGTCATCGTACCTCGTCAGGATGGAGCCTTTCACGCAACACTTTCTCAGGTTACAAGTAAGTGGATTTATTCGAAATGACTTAACATTGTAGGATATTATTGGCAATGGGTATTAATCACCGTCTTGCTATAGGCTTTCGGAGTCATAAATTCTGCCATTGAAAATGGAATAGAAGTATACGGACGTTTCGATCGAGTCTCTACCCTCAATATAATCATATTTCAAGAGTTTGAGTGCGGAAAAACCCCGCGAATGTTTCTTGTAATAAATATTTCCAAATTACTCTGAAACACGTATAATTTTTACTACTTCACAAAACGCTGCTGACAGTTTATTAACATAAAGTATCATACATTTAATTGTGTTAAAACGTAATCTGTAATGTAAAACTATTAAAATCGTTTGAAAAGAAATCTTTGGGGCACCTATCAAAATCTTGATAGTACCTGTGGTATCAAATTGGCTCTGATTTCAGGGTGGGCACTTTGATTTGGCGGACAGAATGTTCCACAGTATGAAGGAGGCTTGGAATTCTGCAGCTCGGAATAACATGGCAGATGTGAAGGAACTTATTCCAGAGTTCTTCTACCTGCCAGAATTTTTCCAAAATATGAATAAATTTGATTTAGGTAAGAAGAGTTATGTTTACGCATGTTTTAATGATGGCAAGAATTTTTACTTCGCCATGAAATTTTTTTTTCTTTGAAATGGAAACTACTAGCTACTGGGATTCGAACCCGGTCGCTTGGTTTCAGAGTCGGCGATCGCGATCCTACCCTAACTTTGTCGGGAGAATCGCTGACTTTCAAACTGCGCTACGCGAGTTCGAGTCGCACTAGCTCCTGGCTTCCCACTTTTCCTCATCTTATTGTGAGTGCGGTTATTGCACTTAAAGAACGTGTAATTTATAATTGTTTAAATAATAATTAATAAACATTATGTTAATGTTCCTTAATGCGAATCAGTCTTGCAAGAATGTTGTTACCAGTTTACATTGTTGTCCTTAGGCTCTAAACAGAACGGGACACCTCTGGACGACGTGGTACTCCCGCCGTGGGCAAAGGATGACCCACGAGAGTTCATCCGCCTGCATCGTGCCGCCCTCGAGTGTGACTACGTGTCTTCGCACCTTCACGAGTGGATCGACCTTATTTTCGGTTACAAGCAGCGGGGACCTCCTGCAGTAGATGCTGTCAACGTGTTTCATCACCTCTTCTACGAAGGGAACGTCGATATCTACAGGTATGCCTTCTATAAATATCGATTCTTCATTCTTTTAAGCAAAGGTCATTGTAATTAATAATGAAGCAAATTCGTATCGTTTAATATTTAAATATTTTCCCTCAATCAGCATCGACGATCCACTGAAGAAGAACGCAACCATAGGTTTCATCAATAACTTCGGCCAAATCCCGAAGCAGCTGTTCAAGAAGCCGCACCCCTGTTGTAAAAAGTTGGGGGGTCAACGTATCTCCATAATCGAAACGGGACCCCTCGCGCAGGCTCCATCGATCACCCCAAGAGAGAAGGTGTTCTACCACAATTTGGACAATTTGAGGCCTTCCATGCACCCCATTAAAGGTAGGAAACAGTGGACACGATGTGATAACGCGATATTAAATGGCATTGTAGGTGGAATTTGGCTTATGTGAAATTAAAAGTAATTGCATAACCCTGAAAGTCAATCAACGCACGAAGGAGTAACTAACTTTCGCTTGCAGATCATGGTTCTTGCGTTTTCGATTGTTTTCACTTATAATTTTGTTGCGTTGCTATGTAGAATTTATTTTGAACTGTATTTTAGGATTAAATTTGGAATTTGTCTTTGTCGCAGAAGTGAAAGGCGCTGTCGGCCAAATCATTGGTCACGACAAATTAGTCTTGGCAGTAGAACAAAACAAAGTTTTAATCCCGAGCACTTTTCAGCGCTACTTGGCTTGGGGATTTGCCGACCACAGGTGAGTGATTTTTCTTGTACCGTTTAGCCTGAATTATAGAAACAGAAACCCGCTGGATTTTTGTTTTTAGATGAAAACCACTACAAAAAATGACAAATGTTCAGAGAAGTATCTTTATGCAATAATGACAAAAAAGGTTTTACTTTTCAGTTTAAGAATCGGAAGCTACGATAGCGACAGAGCGTTGCTTGTGTACGAAAAAACGCATCCAGGAGAAGTGTTGTCGGCCGTCTGTCCCAATAACAAGACTATCGTTACTGCAGGAACTTCTACTGTAAGTAAAAGTCGTTCTCAGTCATACCAGGAGTGACCCAAATAAAAACATTGGTAAAGCAAGTCTCTTCATAAGTTTTGAAATATTCCATTTTACCTGAATTAAACTGACGAAATGACATTCATGAAGGCATATACGACTTTCTATTCTCTTTGCTGTCATGACTCTGAAGCTTCGCCTAGGATGTTGTTTATTCGTTAATTATTGAGTCATCTTCGAAGGTCGTCACCGTCTACGAAATCGTCCGCCGTCAGTTGAAGCAGAAGGCGGCGCTTTACGGTCACAGTGACGCGGTTACGTGCCTGGCTGCGTGCAGCGCTTACGGACTCTTGGTTTCGGGTTCGAGAGACCGTACGGCCATCATTTGGGACCTCGCATCGCTTTCCTTCGTCAGGCAACTCATCCCCCACCAGGCACCCCTGGCGGCCCTTGCAATCAATGAACAGACGGTAAGACTGAGCGATTGGAGTGGATTATTCCATGAAAAGAGAGTAGTTCGAACCTTGTGACTATAGCCAGTGTTTAAATCAGTCGGTCTTTTATAAAGTGGAATAAAATAGTCTGCAACCACTAGTATTAATAATGATGGATCATAAATGGAATAATAATCGTTAAACTGCACGTGGACTAAATTTCAACTGGTTTGAATTTATCTTTACATTCCTTGTTACCATATTTGTGTGTCCTCCTCCTCTTTAGATAGAATCTCGACACGAACGCGCGAATCACGATATTAGCAATGTCGCGGTGGTTTATTTATTTTTTTTTAATCGTGAAAAATGAGATCTAATTAGGGTTAATTTAAGTAAGGTTTGGTTAAATAAGGCTTTTCATATTGGTAAATGGCGCGGTTTTGTAGGGTAGCTAAAGGTGTGTGTAACGAAGTTATCATTTTTTTTTTTTTTTTTTGAATTAGATAAATTTGTTAAAAGCAGGATGAGCACAAACGAGGTTAGTTTATTCTGCAAATTAACATTATTTGTTAGTAGTGTGATAGTAATAAACGCAGCCCAAATATTTTGTTGAATTCGTGAGTCATAAATTAGAATAATCAAATGCTCTCTTAAATGATGTATTAACATGGGAAAACCGAAAATAACATTTTGCTTTAGTTTACATTAACACGTAGACCATTTTCCGTATTTAGGGTGATATCGCTACATGTGCAGGAACATGGTTGCATCTGTGGAGTATCAACGGCACGCCTATCGCATCCGTGAATACTGCATTAGGTGCCCGGTCCCCTTTGCAGCAAATTCTCTGCGTGTGTTTTTCCACCATGTACGAATGGGATTCCACAAACGTTATAATAACGGGGTCTTCTGATGGTGTGACCAGGGTTTGTGCCCCCATAGTTTATTTTTTACTCCGTGTCATTGGTTTAATGACTTGTTATTTTGGAATGGAAATTGAATCTGTTACATCATAAGCACACCGGACAAAAAATTAGTCACCCCTAATAGCACCGATAGTAGGAAGTTCAAGGTCACACAGAGGGCGCTGATGTAGCATTGGTAAGTGACAAGTAGCGTTGACGTAGCACACAGGATCAGATCTGTTTCGTGAGGTGGTGAAGAACAAAGTGTGTGTTGGATATAGTCTGCAAAATGGGTCGTGAGGCAGACGTTACTCAGTGGCAAAAAGGAGCCATCGTGTTTGGCAGAGCCCACGGACACAAAATGTCTGAAGTAGCCCAATTTGTTGGTGTGTCAACGCGTACTGTCCAGCGAGTTTACAAAGAGTGGTGTAGTTCGCAATCAACTGACAATCGACGGCGTAACTGTGGCCGGAAAACAATTCTCGACAATAGGGGCCGCCGCCATGTTTCTCGTCTAGTAACTGCAAATCGTTTTCAAACCAGAGAACAATTGCTCCAAGAAACCAATGAGGTTCTCCAGCGACCAATTTCCGAACGGACATTGCGACGAGAACTGCATGCGATGGACATCTGGAGCAGGGTACCACGGAAGAGGCCGCTGTTAACAGCAGGTCACAAATTGGCACGTTATAAATGGGCTCAGAGGCACAAAAACTGGACTGCGGCAGATTGGAAACGTGTAATTTGGTCCGATGAGTCCCGTTTTTGTTTGTTCTCCAATGATGGGAGGCGACGAGTACATCGCAGGTCCAATGAAGCCTTTAATCCTGAATGCGTCGAAGGTGGTGTTCAGGCTGGAGGTGGTTCCGTGATGTTTCTGGGGATGTTTTTCGTACCACGAAATGGCCCCCTCGTTCCAGTGACGATGAATTTGAACCAGCAGGCGTACCTCCGCATACTAAATGATGAATTGGTACCCTTTGCCCTACATCTCCAGGAGCAGCATCACATTGCCACTCCTGTCTTCCAAGACGACAATTGCCGTGTGCACAGGGCGAGAAGTGTGTGTGAGTGGCACGACGAACATTCTGCAACACTGTCTCACCTCGAATGGCCCGCCAAATCCCCTGATTTAAATCCTATTGAAAATCTGTGGGATTATTTAGAACAGAATGTGAAGCGCAGGAATAGACACCCACGGACTCTGGCGGAACTTCGGGACCGGCTGATGAACGAGTGGCAGCAAATCGATGTTCAGTACATGCACAACCTCGTAGAGTCTCTGCCTCGCCGGATTCGTGCGGTTATCAAGGCCAGAGGCGCCGTCACACGTTATTAGGTACATTCTGAGAGGGGTGACTAATTTTTTGTCCGGTGTGCTTATTTGTATATGAATTACTGCATCAGGTTCAAATTGATCAGTATTTAAAGTATATATAATCTATTATTTCCTAATTTTCATCCCATATTAACACTCGCTACTTGTATTAATTGTCTTAACAGATGTGGAGTTTGGAGTACGTGCAAGTAATCGCCTCTGAAACGGCTGACGGAGAGAAAGAAAACGACGCCGACAGCAGTGACTTGTCTTCTGGCACTGACAGTACTTCTGACGAATTAAAATTGAAGGTGCCACTGCCAACTGGGGCCAGCATCAATACCAGACGCAAGAGTTCTATCGATAGCAGGAAGTTGCTCACTGCCAATGAAGAATTCAACACCGGAGGTAAGAAGAACCTCTTCTTCCGTCAGGAGCTGCGGAATGAGAACAGTGAGTTGTTAGCACTTTCAAAATTATATTGAGGGAATCAAAACTTGGTAGCAATGTCCTAAGAGTGTCGTCAGACATTGCATGTGATTGTACTCGGTTGAAAATTAATTCTTAATCATGTGAGAGTTATAATGAAATCGAACTCAGTTTGTGGCTCAATAGCGTCAGTAATTATTTATGGGAAGTTTGTTTTATTTGAAAGAGGGGAAATGTTGAAGGACTGATACTCCCTGTCAGGTTTGCTGAACAAATGCGTGAGTGAGAGTAGCCTCTCGGAAGAGGAAGGAGAGAGTGACCAGGAAGGAAGTGAGAAGGAAGAGGGAGAGTTGGATACCTTCGTAGACTTAAAGAATCAAGTAACTACTTCAAAAGATGGGGCCCCACCCCAGAACGCGTCTCAACCTAAGTCACCTACCTTAAAAACCCCGAAAACGCCCACCAGCGACCCTAAGGTACTTTCAGGAATGCAGACTTAAAATATGGTAATAGAGAAATAAAGTAACAGTGGCATGACCTAACTTGACCTGTACCTACTTCGTGGACGGGGCATTGTATTGACATTCGTATTAACCTTACATGACCTACCTCATTAATGAGATGTCGCGCGGCCGGCTTAACTTAAAAAAAATGTATGTATTAGAAATGGTAACACACAATCAAAACGTCCCCCCCCCCCCCACATTATAATGAAAAATAAAAAGTTGGAGCAATTGTTTAATAAACATCTGATTAAAAAGTATAAGTGTGGGTGGAAGAACCAAACTGCTATGAGGCATTGTGAAGTATATTTTCAGGTACATTTCGGCGCCATTTGTTCTAAAATGTATAATTTCAATTCTTATATACAGTATAGGCCTCTGGAATCGGGGGACCCATATTAGTGCAGTAGCTTAGACCCTGATTTTTGAAGTAAGTGGACATTCTGGACAAAAGCTTGAAATTACACATTCTAGAACAAATGGCGCCAAAATGTACCTGAAAGCATATTTCACAATGCCTCATAGCAGTTTCGTTCTTCCACCCACACTTATACTTTTTTAATCGAATGTTTATTAAACAATTGCTCCAAATATTGCGACCGTTACAGTGGAATGACCCATACATCAAAAATCTTATTTTCCAAATGAGTTTAGGTGAGAAGGCAGACATGCTCTGATATAAAATATACAAGGCAAGGGAAAAAAGAGAAATAGAAACTAAAGTATACACATTCCTTCAGACCGGCATTCTGGTGGACTAGCACCTCTGTACATGATTAAATTCCATATCTGCAACAAATCACCTCGATTCCCACCTACTTGCAGCCACTTTTCATGCATCATCCAGATCAAGTCCACGCTTTCTCAGTCACTCAGCATGTCTGTCCACCTCGGTCTCCCTCTCTTTTCACAAGAATGTCATCTATTCTTTCAACGTGTCCAAACCACATTAACACCTTTTCCTCAATATTCAATTCCACTGACTTGCGCACACCACATCTTTCCAGAATCACACGATTTCTCATTCTACCAATCCGACGGATGCCCCACACACACTTCTGAAGTTATTCATCTTTACTGCTCTTCCTTTGATGACTTACCCCTTTCAAGCCATGCCAATGTTTCACACCCATGCAAATACCAGTACAAACACGCCTTCATATAAACATCTCGCAGCATCTCTACCCAGTCTCGGCTTTCAGCTCATCTGCTACCCTTCTTCCTTGATTTACTCTACTGTTAACTTCATCCGCACTCGTACCTTTTTGTTGAGTACACATTTTGGATACTTAAAAGACTACCACCTCCAGTGTTTGGCCATTCACCATCACATGACTCCGAATTTCCCTCACTGTCCACAATAACTTGCTTTTACCTACATTTACTTTCAACAGTCACACACCACCACAAAATTCTCAACAGCCTCTTGCATATCACACACACACTGAGCAAATAGCACATCATCATCCGCATACAACAGATTCATTCCTCTTTCAAACGTTCACACACCTCATCATTCCATCCATAAACAAGTTGAACAGACACGGAGACATCACGCATCTCTGACAAACGCCAGCACTTGTATCAAACTATTCACTAGGTTCTCTGTACACACACATACACACACTACTACTACTACTATCATAGAAACTTCACCGTATTCACAAGTCTACCACAAAGCTTTTTCTATCATACGTTTTCTCAAGATCCATAAAAACAATGTATACCTTGCAATCCCTTTCGCATGCTTTCTCAATCACTTGTCTCGCTGCGAACACTTCATCAACACAGCTTCCACATCAGAACTCTCCTTGGTCATCGCTCACCAAGCGTTCTGTAATAACACAAACTCATTCTATGACTACTCTACCACGCATTTTTCCCACTACACAACAGACTCGTACATCTGTAGTTCTTACATTCGCTTCTTTCAAGTTTCATTTTGTACACTAGAACAATATTGCTTTCTTCCAGTCTTCAGGCACTCACACATTTGTTCTTGCATTCTGACATATGTACCACAACTACTCTAACCCTTTCAAACTCGCATACTTAATCATTTCCCCATATACCCCATTTGTCCTCCAACAAAATAGTTTGTCAATACTGATCCATAAAATGACTCAACGGCACTTATCGTTTCATTCACTCGAAGGAGAGTCAGTCATCCCCAAAAGAAACGAAAGAAAAGCGCTTACTTCATCGTCAAATAGCGCTTGCAAGCACTGGAAGTGGAAGTAGCCTTGAGATGGGTCACTCCTTGGATTCCCATTGTAGTCCCAATAAGTACCCTGAAAGTGTACATCCACCAGGTAATTGAAATTATTTCCTTGTTTACACTTGTTAATATTTTAATTTTTTGCAGAAGTTTTTTTAATGGTTGAATGTTCAAAAGTAATAAATTAACACGAGACGTAATTATAATACCTCCTGTTAATAGTCCTTTCCCGTGTGTCCCAGGTGTTATGCGCGCGAGGAGTTCCGTTGAAACGGGGTCCTCTTCCGACGTAGCCTCTCAAGTAGACGTAAAACTTCCTCTGAGCAAAAGCGAAACGAACCTGATAGACCCCGACTCTTTCGTTCTCATTTCTGACGCCGAGGTGAAGGAGGCGCAGGGCCAGGAGGAAGGCAGCGCCCAAGAGGGGGCCATTGTGACCCCAACCAAGAAAGAGAAGGTTCATCGTAACTCGCTTCTCCCAGGTCAGAAAAGCTACTTTTGCGAGGGGACAAATACAGATTTAAAACGCCTTTCTTCATACATTGTCGGGTAGGAAGGGGCGCTTGAGCTCAGTCATGCGAGCCGGAGCATTATGATTGGTTGGGTTCATAAGTAAATTGATAATTTTGATGCCATTTTAAACAGTTAATAGATATAATTTAAGTGATTACGTATATCGCAATAAATCAAAAGGATGGTATTACTTACCTGAATCCTGTTAAGTGTGATAACTTGCGTTTAATGTCAGTCTCTGTTCGAAACGTTGTCAGGTATGAAATGGGGAAAGCAACTCGTGTTCAGAAGCAAGCTTACCATGCACACTGCCTACGACAGACATGACAATGTGGAACCTGCCTCCGTCACCGCTCTCGCTGTATCCAAGTAAGACGCGATGGCATTTTACTGTAACGGAAAAAAAAAAAATTTAATAAGGGTTATTACTGCATTTGTGTCAGTCGTAAACGGGACTGTTGAGCTTGTCATTAGTTTAGTCTTTTCCTGACAGAGACCATCGCACATTTTTTGTCGGCGACACGCGTGGAAGAGTTTTTTCGTGGAACGTCTCCGATCAGCCTGGAAGGGCTGATCACTGGCAGAGGGACGAAGGCGCTGATATGTGCACTGCCTGCGGCACTAAATTCACTGTCTACGAACGCCGGCACCACTGCAGAAATTGCGGGCACCTTTACTGCTCCAAGTAGGACCCACAGATCTTTTACGCACTTACCTCATTTTAACTCGCTTTAACGCAATGCATTAAGCGTTTACGGGAAAACAATTTACTTAATCTCTTAAGCGTTATCGACGAGTTACATCGTCTATCGGTGTGAAAAAAAAAGTGACGCTCAACAGATTAAAGTATTTACATTCAGAATGACGTCATCGTCAGAATATGTGTGGATGTTTCAAGTTTTTCATTGATGTCCTTCACTAACTTCCACCTTGGATTATATGCACGTGCCCTCACCCTCTCTCTCCTTTTCAGATGCAGTAGATTCGAGTCCGAAATCTCGAGACTAAGAATTCTGAAACCAGTTAGAGTTTGTCAGAAGTGTTACCACCAGTTAAAAGGAGATAAATAGAATACCCAAATTACGTAGGATATGTGTGCGTGTGTGTGTACTTTTATCATTTCTGTACGTTTCACTGTATATTAGAGGATATAATAATAGTACCCACACATTATATTGTACATAGCGATTATAGTTGACAGAACGAAGACTATCCTTCAGTGCAATTCAAAATTAGACGAGCACTATTTGACAATTTATTTAATTTTTTTAAAATTTTTAGTCACCCTAAAAGGCCTGAAATTTTTGTATTCTTTCTTTTTAAATTTAAATTCAAAATGAGTCTTCTGAAAGATAAATTTAGTACAAATTTTTTAGTCGCGTATTTTATTTACTAATTTTAATTATCTCACAATAATTACATAGGAATGCGTTCATGTAAGTTTTTCTAAGATTCAAAATTGACAATAGTACTGTTAAAAATAATAATAACTTTAGCGCCTTGAAAACTTTTTGGTATACATATAATAATAACCTCTCGTGCCATACCCAATTATTTAATAATACTTAATGACGAATTTAATTTAAATTACAATTTCCTAAAGCTAATTAAGAAAATACTTTTAATAGTCACAATTATAATTTGTGTGTGTGTGTTTTACATTTTTATTTTTTATATTTTTGGAAATAAAAATTTTTTAAATTAGAATTATATATAAAAAAAAGTAATATAGTAAATTAAACGTAACTTTAATAATAATGATTTTACGAAAGTATTTCTTGAAAAGGATTTTAAAATTAGGTTTACCAAATATTGAAAGAAAGGATTTTAGAAATTTTAAGCGAATGAATTATGGAAGTGGTTTATATATATAATTTTAATATATGATTAAAAACAATTTCCAACGTTCGGTTGTCATTATCATTAGACTGGAATAGTATTGTCTCGATAATCACGTTGATGAAAGGTTTCAATAATGAAAATAGCTCCACTATTGTTGCTAGGAGTTTGATGTAGTTAATTAACCCATTCCATGGAGAAGCGTGTCCGTTGTTTTTTTGTATAGATATTATTCTGGGTCGATAGTAAATTCCAAAGGTTTGTTGTATTCAGAGATAATTGTGAGGTCAAACGACCATTTCCTATTTTACATGTTTCGTAAGTAAGCGTATTCACTGTGTTTGTTCGCGTCCTAGTCAGTAGCTTCGCGCGAGAGCGAGACAACGAGGCTGAACTAATTGTATACAGTAAATTTAAAGCCTATTTCCTTTGGTTACTTCGACCTACTCGAGGTAGCATTGTTTAGTCGTGATAGGTTGACAATTAACCCGATTGAATGTACTACCGGAACACACTAATTCACCGTAAAAGAAGTTTTAAATATTTTGTCAATAAGTAGCGAGTGGATTAATCCCAAACTATTCATGGAACACATTTAGGGCTAATTTTCCTCCTCAAAACTGAATGAAAAGTTTGGAAATAGTAGCCATGAGCGTAATGAATGGGAAAACGTTAACCTGAAGGTCTGCATATTAGATTCGTGGAAATATTTCACTAGTTAAAAAAAAAAAAAATCAATGTTAAATTAATAAAGGAATAAGTAAAAACCATTGAAGACCTTCGTTACTCGTGCTTATCGAAAACCCAATTAAAACCAGTATCAAATTCAACATAAAATACTTATAATGATTTCACAAATATAACATTTCTACCTATTTTACTCAATCCGTTCATTTACTTTCTTCTGAGGTATCTAGTCAGCAATGAGGTGTTTTCGGTTGCATATACCGAGCCCTTAAATGGGGTCACGGAAAATTTTCCGAGTGGATGAAGATTATTTAGTTATTTATTTTCACAAAAGGATGGTATATTTTTTTAAGAAAACGATTTTAATAGTATTAGTTCCCAGATACTTTATAATATAGACACCATTTTAACTAAGATTTATGTATACAATGTATGTTTTATTACAATATTCGGTGTACGTGTGTGTGATAAAGTTGAGAGCTCATTCGTTCGTGGAAATCACTGAACTCATTCGTAAGTAAGATTTAGTTAAGTGTAATTTTTTTTTCTACTTTTTTTAACTTCGTCAAAATTTGTATTAATATTCTAGATTTTTATTAAGTATGACATTTTGATTTAGAGCCTTCATTCAGTGTATGTGTAGATAAAAAAAATTGTAGATATATAAATATATGAAACGTCAATTTTATTTAGTATTAAAAAAGCTGTTCATTCCACGATTAGAGGTTAAGTCAATGGCTTTAAATCGACACCCTTATGTTGTTTATTATTTAGCTGATTACTAGTCTTCTTAACTCACTGTCTATAGTTTTGATTCTCAAATTATTCCACCTCATTGTTTCTCGTTAATACATCTGTCTAGGAGGATTTTGAACTAGAGAAAATAAACTAGGCAATCTAGTTGAGCCTAGTTCTAGAGAAAGAATCTGGTGTATAGAGTATTCATCCTCTCTCGTTGGTGTTGAAGAAAAATGATAAAATAAAATGTATTTAGATTTACCGTTTGTTTAAGTTATTCCTTTTGAACTGTGAAAGGTATCTGAATGGTATAAGTATCGGTACTGACATGGCGCAAAACCGTTAAGTCTATTCGCAAATGGTGACCAAGTAAATGTATCACCTACCGTATCCCGTTTGTGGAATCGTAGTGATGGTTGCTTCGTGTCACCTGGCAAGGTTAAAGGACTACCGGCGAGAACCATCCGTAGTCGCCGTTCATAACATACACTCGATCAATCCCAGCGTCCCGCTGTTCAGGAGAGGAGGAGGAGGAGGAGGAGGAGAACTGTGATGAACGCTGTCCCAATTTCACACCACGAAATCTCTGACTCCTGTAAAATCAGTATATCTCAGTTCGTCATGAAATGATATAAATTAAATATTTTTTTTTTTTACCCATTTACTTATAGATATTGCGCACGCACACATTGTGTGTGTGAGAGAGACTAGTGACCCGTTGCCCGTGATGGGCTTCCATCATGAAAAAAAAAAACCCTTTTGTATGTACCATTTACTATTACTTATTCGAACCATAGTTGATTTAATATCCCAGAAGGGTTCCTTGCACAGTCTGTGTAACAAAAGATTCCCTGACGAGATGTACTGTTAAATACATGAGGTTTTTTGATACACACAGACCGTGAAAGGAACTCTTCTAGGATAATTAAATCCACTGTAGTCTGAATAAGTAATGGTAAATGAAAAGAAAAACTATAGTATTTGTCATTTACCATTACTTATTCGGACTACAGTGGATTTAATTATCCTAGAAGAGTTCCTCGTTCCATGCACGGTCTGTGTGTATTATTTATATATATATTATATATATATATATACACACACACACACACAGTATATATGGGTTAAGACGCTGGGCTGCTGATGGGGCGTGGTTCGGATTCCACGTTAAACTGTAGGTCTAAAGTGGAGTGAAAAGCTTGACCTTCGTCAGAATGAACAATATTCGGGTGGAAGCTAACCAAAGGTGTGTGTGTGTGTGTGTGTGTGTGTGTGTGTGTGTATACTGGTCAAAAAAAGAAACGCAATTTTTGAGATTTATTAATAAACATGAGGACTCAGTATATAGTAAATGATTCTTTAACATAACAGTCAATAACGCGTATGGCCACCCCTAGCCACAATGCAGGCTTGGAGTCTGGCCCTCATCGACCTCAACAGTCTCTGTAGGAAAGCAACAGGGATGGCCCTCCACTCTTCAATAATTGCATTCGTCAGTTCCCTGATGTTCTGCGGCTGATGCTGACGTCTGCGGACGTGACATGTCTGGGCTGAAGGCTGGCCATGGTAAGGTCTGCACCTGTTGTCCCTGCAGGTACGCCTGCACTATCCTGGCTGCATGAGGTCTGGCATTGTCCTGTTGCAGGAGCACCAATTCTGGATGTTGCCTCATGAATGGAAGAACATGTGGGTGAAGAATCTCATCCCTGTAGCGCTGGGCAGTCAGAGCTGATAGGCCCACGATAGGTCACGGTGCTGATAGGCCCATTGCAGGCGTCGTTGCCTTTTTGCATTAGTGAGAAAAGGACCTCTGTAAGGCCTGCGGGATCGGAGTCCTGCATTACGGAGTCGGTTTCTGACGGTCTGGTCACTAATTCTGTTGTTGTGGATACCAGGTGTCTCTCTGGCTGTCTGACGAGCATTCCGCTGCCGATAACGCAGGTGCTGCAGTACAATGTGGCGATCCTGGCGTTGGGTCGTCACACGAGGTCGCCCACGTCTTGGCAGGTCCTGAACACTTCCTGTGGCATTGTACCGTCTAACAAGCCTAGAGATTGTGCTGGGATGCACATGCATTCGTGTGCAACTTGGACAGCAGACATGCCTGCATCCAACATGCCCAAGGCACGACCTCTGTTGACCTCTGAGAGTCGTGGCATGCCTCAATCGCGGGAAAAAGTTTGGTTTTCTCAACGGGCAGTGTGTATTTTGTGAAGTCAAAGAAAAAATGCATGCCTTCATAAAGAATACATTCAATTTAATCTCTGTTTATTGTTTGTAACAAAATGGCGTCTTAGCCGGGATTAGTCAGGTTTAAAAACATGCACTAAGTGGCTTTAAAAGATTTGAACAAACATTTAACCATAATCTTGAAACTGTGATAATACCACTAACAACTTAAATTTTACACCATATGCAAGCTAATTGCGTTTCTTTTTTTGACCAGTATATATTATATATATATCCCTCGATTAGGTACTCCGGCTTGCCGAGCCGTCGTGGGTGGTTGGGGTTTCCTCAACTCCTCGCGGGGTGTGGGCGAAGTTACCTAGTTGCGGGTTTTTTTTTTTTTTTTTTTTCCGGAATTTCTTTTGTTTTGACTCGGTCTTGTGCCTCTGTCAATTGTAGTATCCCCCCCCCCTGTTTGTATTTTGCAGTCTTGGGGTCATCGGGTGCACCCGCCGGGGGGCATCGTTCCGTGGCTGAGCCGTGCTCTGGGGACGGTACGGGCGCCCGGGCCGCTGCTGCGTCTGGATTGGGTCTTTGCTTGGCCCTTAACGGACAAATCTCCGTAGTGCCAATCTGCTGTTTTTAAAACGACAGTCGGTTGGGGGGCGGGCTACCCGGGACGTTGGGCCTGCGCCTTGAAGGATGCAGCGGCGGATGGTGCATTGCCTTGGGTCCGAGGCTGTCTTTTTTGTAAAGCTATTGTTTATGGGTTCAATTTCAAACTTCAATCCCCTCCTGTTGACGACTCTGGCCCGCCCTTGGATTTGGATAAGACTACTACTTCTGGTCGTTCAGCGGCCTCTGCCTCCGCTGGATTGACCTTCAAGCCGTATGGCCCCCTCTCGTCCTCTGCGGCGTCTGGCTCTCGTGGCCGGACTCGTGGTGGCCGTAGGGCGGGGTCTTCGCGGCCCTTCTCTCGCCCACTCTCGGTTACCGTTACACATGGACCTGTCCCTGCTGTCAATTTCTGTCCGGTGGACAGGTTCCTTGTTCTCCGCCCTTCCGCTGGCTCCCTTCCGGGCAACTCGGAACGGGTGTTTCAGCGCCTTAAGACGGTGGGGTTCCCTGTCGTTATGATATCCGCCCTCTGAAGGATGGGTCTCTTCTTTTGAAGTCCCGTTCTTCGGGAGTGACTGAGTCCCTTCTACAGTTGCAGGATGTTTGGGTTGCAGAGTTTCTGTGACTCCCCATCCGCAATTGAATAGCTGTCAGGGCACCATTTTCGCTTCCCGTCTGCTTCAATCCCGGTTGGCGAGTTGCAGGAGGATTGCCCCCAGGGGTAACGAAGGTCTTCCGCTTTTCGTCGCGCCGGGATGGTGCTCTTACCCGTCCGCTCGTCTGCTCCTGACCTTTGACTCCCTTGTGCCTCGGCCCAGGTGTTCTGGGGCGTGGGTGATCGCCGGTCGTGTGAGTTTTCGGTGCGACATATGTGCCTGACCCGGTTCGCTGCTTTGGCTGCAACCGGTTCGGCCATGTTAGCTCTGCGTGCCGCCGTGAGGGTAAGCTATGTGTCCGCTGGGTGGGCTGCCTGCGCACCCTACCCCGTGCACGAAGCCCCCGGTGCTCGAACTGCTCGGGGGCCCACCCTTCCTCCTCTCGGGACTGCCCCGTTTTCAAGTTTGAATTCGAGGTGCGGTCCTTAAGGACTACCGAATTCCTTAGTGCGCGGGAGGCGCGCGATAGGGTCCGTGACCGGGAGCCGCGGCGGGGGTTGTCCTATGCTGCGGCTCTTGGCCCTGGCGGGTCCTCGGGCCCCTCCCGTGCTACCCCGGCGTCTACCGGAGTGGTGCCCCCCCTGGAAGTTCCGGGGGTTGGTGGTCCTCCTGGCGCCGCGGGACCTTCTTGTCCTCTGCCTCACTTTCAGACATCCCATCTGATTCCCTGCCTACAAGTGCCCCTTCTCCCTCTCCGGCCTTGGGGTCTGGATCCTTGCCTACTCGTCTCTCGGGTGGGGAAGGTGATGCCCCGAAGGGGAGGAGGAAGCGTCGCCGTGGTCGGAGTCCTCCAGACCCGATCATGACCGCTGCTCGCCCTGCTTCCCCTTCTTCACCGGAGGGGAAGCGGCGCGCCGCTCCTGATCCGCTCGGGACTCCCCCCCTATACGGAGGGCTGGTGAGGCGTCACCTCCCGGTGCCCCGACCAGTGTCCGGGTGTCGGTTGAGGTACACCGCCCCATGACACCCTCGATTACTGACTGTTCCCATGGTGGACCCGGTCGAGAGGAGCCTGGCCCTTCTTCATGGAGTCTCTCTCCCTTCGGCTCCTGCTGAGAGTGGTCGGGTCTCTCTCCTGGATCTACCTCTCCCACCTGTGGTGGACCTTTCCTCCCCCCCCGTCAGTGCTTGTCTGGTTTGACGAGCCCTCGAACATCTGGTTCTCCCCAGCCCCCCCTGGTGGGGAGTCGGGGGTTTCGGCTGGGCCCGTCTCGTCGTCTCTCCCCCCCCAGGGGAGCCCCCCTCTGAACTCCCTGTTCCACTCTCCACCTCTCGTTCTCCTATGGGTGAAGCAGCTGCGGGGTCGGTGGCCCCTACCCCCCCGTTCGGGGTGAGTCGGGGAAACCGATTCCGTCCCTGGTTACGGACCGTTGAGTTTGCTGCTCAGCTTGGTCCGTGGCTATTTCTGTTTTCTCTGCCTCTTATAATGCCACTTCCCCTTACAGTTCCATTTTGCATTTGAACTGTTGGGGGCTTTTAGCTAACTGGGAGAACCTTGCCTCCCTGCTGGAGAGCGAGCGGCCTTCCTGTGTTTGTCTCCAGGAGACTATCCTGGCTGCGCGGGACTCCCTCGTCTCTCTGGCTATGTTGGTTTCCCTTGCACCCCGGATGAGCACACACGCCGGAGGGGGAGCGGCGATTTATGTGCATCATTCGTTACCTCGCGAGGTGTGCCTCTTCGCACTTCCTTGCAGGCTGTGGCTGTGCGGCTCTTTTTAGATCGCCAGTACACTGCCTGCTCGATTTATATTCCTCCTCATGACCCTCCTTCTCGCGACGCGGTTCGCGAGTTGGTGTTGCAACTGCCTCGACCGTTTCTCCTCCTCGGGGACTTTAACAGTCGCGACCCGGCTTGGGGAGATGTCCGGTCGACTAATGTTGCTGGTATGTTGCTCTCCTTAATGGAGGAACTTTCCTTGCGTGCCTCAATTCCGGTGAACCTACCTACTTCCACGAACCCACGGGTTCATTACCTGTATTGATCTCTCCTTGGTGTCCCTCGATGCCTTACTCGATTTTTCGTGGAAGGTGTTGGGGGACTCTTATGGCAGTGATCATTACCCAGTCTGTCTTGAGCCGGTCGGACCGCAGCCGGGTGTCTCGTCTCGACCGAGGTGGTGCCTTGCGCGGGCTGACTGGCCATCCTTCAGAGCTCGTTCCGTCATTGCCCGTTCGGTGTTGAGCTTTGGCTCTGTGGATGAGAGCTTGGAGTTCTTCGAGCGGGTGGTGATGGGCGTCGCGGAGGACTGTATTCCTCGATCTTCCGGTAACCCGCGGACGCGTAGCGTCCCGTGGTGGACTCCAGCATGTCACCCGGTGGTGTGGAGAGGAAGAGGGCAACGCGCCGCTTCCACCGCACCCGGCGCGCGGACCACTTGATTGAGATGCGGCGGGCGAAGGCTTTCGCCCGCCGGACTCTCAAGTTGGCCCGTCGGGCCTCTTGGCGTGCTTTTGTGTCCGGCATTTCCTCGTCTACCCCTTCTGCTGCTGTGTGGCGGAAGGTACGTAGTATCGAGGGGAAGCCGGTCCCTGCTAGTCGCCCTGTCCTTCGGGACGGGGACGGCTTCCTTTCGGATCCTGCTGCTGTGGCCGATCGGCTGGCGGGCTTTTGCTGCGGTTTCCCGTTCGCCTTCAGCTGCGGATCGTCCTTTGTCGGATGTTACGTTCCCGCCGCCTGGGAACGAGCCCTATAACCGTCTCTTTACGATGCGGGAACTTCGGGCTGCCTTGGCAACCCGTCGTTCTTCCGCCCCTGGCCCTGATGACATTCCGTATGACTTTATTTGGAATCTGCACCCGATGGCCCTACACTTCTTGCTGGATCTTTTCAACCGGGTGTGGGTTGAGGGGTCGTTCCCTTCCCGTTGGAGGGAGGCGATTGTGGTCCCGATACCTAAGCCGGGGAAGGATCCGGCGGAGGTGGCGGGCTATCGGCCTATTGCCTTGACGAGCTGCTTATGCAAGCTCCTTGAAAAGATGGTGGCCGTCCGACTTTCCTTTACACTGGAGTCGCTTGGGTTATACCCCCCGACCCAGTATGGCTTTCGTCGATTTCGGGGTACTCTGGACCCCCTTCTCCTCCTTGGTCATGATGTACGGGAGGCCTTTTCCCGCCGGAATCTTGTTCTGGCCGTCTTTTTCGATGTCCAAAAGGCCTATGACACGACCCGTCGGGGAGTTGTCATGGACCGTTTGAAGTCTCTTGGTTTTGTGGGCTTTTTGCCCACATTTCTTCGTAACTTCCTCTGCCGTCGCACTTTCCGCGTCCGTAATGGGGCGGCCCTATCTGACCTGTATGTTCAGGAGGAGGGGGTGCCCCAGGGGTGTGTCTTGAGCGTCTCCTGCTTCAATCTGGTCATGTCTGCGCTACCGGGAGCCCTTCCGCCCTCGGTGCGTGTTCCATCTACGCCGACGATCTGGCTGTCTATGCCGCGGGGACGAGTCCCCCCCTCGTGGAGAGGCAAGTCCAACTCGCGGTCAATCGGGTTGAACGCTGGGCGTCGTCGGTGGGCCTTACGCTGTCTTCCCCGAAGACTTCGTGTGTGGCCTTCCTTCCGTCGAGGAGACGGGGATCCGGCGCCGTCCCGGCCTTTAATCTTACACTCGGGGGTCAGCCTCTGGCCCTCGTTCATCAGTGCGTTTCCTGGGTATGGTTTTCGACAGCCGTTTGAGCTGGGTTCCCCACCTTCGCCGGCTGCGCGAGTCTACAAGACGTACCCTGGATTTGCTGGGACATCTGTCGCATACTACATGGGGCGCGGATAGGCGGACACTCCTCCGTTTGTACGTGTCCCTGGTACAGTCAAAATTAGACTATGGGAGTGTGGTGTATGGCTCCGCCTCCCGTACGGCCCTTCGGATACTGGATCCGGTCCTCTCTAGAGGACTGCGCATGTCATCTGGCGCCTTCCGCTCCTCTCCGGTTGATAGTCTGCAGGTTGAGTGCGACATCCCTCCCTTGGAGGATCGGAGGTCGTTCCTCATTGCAAGCACTATCTCCGGATCCTCCGTCTTCCCAACTCTCCTCTGTTCCAGGTGGTTGAGAGGGCGTTCTGCCGGGATGGGGGTTGGTATTTCACCGACACGGTGACCTCCCTCCTCGATGGTATGGGCACTCCTCCATCCGTTATACCGGTCTCTTTCAGGGTGTTGCACCTTGGGAGAGCACCCCTGTTGCGTGCTGTAGGGCGTTGCGCCCCGTTCGCAGGGCCGATTCTGACTCTGCCTTGCTTCGGTCTCTGTTCCTTCAGCATGCAGCGTGTCACTCTGCATGTGTTGCGGTCTTCACAGATGGCTCGAGGTCGTCGGGGGCGTTGGGGCCGCGGCTGTTCCCCAGTCGTCTGCCCTTGCTCCCCGATGTACCCGTCTCCCTGATGAGGCTTCCGTTTTCACGGCGGAGCTCTATGCCATTCTGAGCGCTCTGGAGGTGGTGCGGGAGCATCCGGATGGGTCGTTTGTCATCTATTCGGATTCCCGCAGTGCCCTGGAGTGTTTTGACCCTGTCCACCCACTGGTCCGACGAATCCAGCTACTGTGCCATATCCTTGTCGCTTTGGTGGCAAGGAGGTGGTATTTTGCTGGGTCCCTGCACATGTTAACGTGGCTGGAAATGAGGCTGCCGATCGAGCTGCCCGTTCCGCGTGCCGACTACAGGTTTCACCCGTGTCCCTCCCCTTTTCCGATTATATCCCTGGCTTCCGTAGGTTTTTGCGCTCCCGGTGGCAGAGTCGCTGGGATGGCGCTACAATAACAAACTTGCAAGATTAAACCCAAATTGGGATGTTGGGCCTCTTCCTTCCATCGGTCGCGCCATAAGGAGGTGGCTTTGGCCCGCCTCCGTATTGGCCACACCCACCTGACCCATAGCTATTTGATGGCCGGGGATCGGGTGCTCCGATGTCCCAATTGTAACGTTTTACTTACAGTTGCCCACTTCCTGGGAGTGTCTGCTTTACTCTGCGCTGGGCGCAGAGTATTTTCCCTTTTTGGAGAGCGTCGGGCCTTGTGGTTAGGAGGCTGCAACGGATATTTCTTCTATATACTTTTCTTCTATAACTTTCTAATTCTTTTCTCTCGCTTTATGGGGTCGACACCCTGTTAATTCTTTTCTTTCAATAATACTCTGATACTTCTACTTTACTGACTAAATTCCTCTGAAGATAGCCCAACTCGAGGGGGAAAATAAAAAGTTTCGCTTGCTGTGATTTACTTCTTAAAAATTTACAGTTAGTGCTCTGAATTTACAAGGGTAGAGGTTCGACCTCTTTCGACCATGGCTCAGGCCGGAACCTAAAAAGTTAATTAAGGAGGCAAGGGGCCTCTGCTCCCTCCTAATGAGGTGCTAATATGAAGAAGTGCAATGAAGAAGTGCAATGAGAAGTGCAATGAAGAAGAGCCTTAAATGAAGTGGCGCCTAATTTTACAAGTACATGTATAATATAGCCTAAATGTTTGGGGGAGACAGTCGAAGGTTAAGTTTCCCCCCTTTTTTTAAACACATCAGATGTTTTTGAATGATTGCAAATAAGAATTTAAAAAATAAAAATAAAAAACTAATTTGTATTTTTCGCCGAGTCTATATTTATGAAGGCGATATCATTTCGTAATAGTACACAAGTACAAATTAAGTACATGACTGAGTACGTATTAATTTTGGTTCATTACAATTACGACTACAATTACCAATTAATTCATATTCACTTGTTGTTTAATTACGCTTCCATTTTGAAGTACATTCTTACATGATAAATTAAATCATTACATTTAATTACACTTTCAATGAAGTACATTACAAGTTATTGTTAATTACAGTTTCATTAAAGTACATTACGTTATA
The DNA here is from genome assembly GCA_023014485.1 of Bathynomus jamesi. NCBI lineage: Eukaryota > Metazoa > Arthropoda > Malacostraca > Isopoda > Cirolanidae > Bathynomus > Bathynomus jamesi. The sequence goes on along the minus strand of JAJOZX010008822.1, from coordinate 19,251 downwards.
TTAAATTAAAGTATTACAGTTAATTACAATTAAACAGTTACTATAACTTTGTTTTGTTTTTAGTGTTTCTTATTAATAGACAATTAAGATGTTAAATATAATACAACGTACATGGCACTTACGAGATAATTTATTTACGAAATAATATGCTATAATATGTTATGAATTTGAAATCAGAGCGAACGGAGGTATTTTATCTTTGAGGCGCTCGATTCTGTCGTAGTGAGTGGAATTCGATCTTACTAAGCATTTTCGAATATCTCGAGGGGTGAACGCACTTGAAAAAAAATAATAAAACAAATAATACGAGAATGTATTTTTGCGTTCTCGAACGAAGGCATAAAGTTTCGCACCTCACAAATTGACACGAGTAAACATAGACTGATAAGTTGATAGGGCATAAGTAGACAATAGGTAGATGAATGAATAAGTAATAAAATTAATAAAGGATAGCGGTCAAGAAAGAACATGAATGTAAGAATGAGTATGGTTGAATAATAATGTTTATACTACATAACATATAAATAATGACTTCTATAGTGTTTCGTCCTTAGCATGATGTTAAAGAATTTTCATACATTGGATACTAGGTATATGATGAAGGGAAAATGTGACGTCATAGTTATTGAATTTTTACGTATAGTACAAATCATTATTAGGAAGATTTACAAGAACAAATTAGAGACAAAGAGTGGGAAACGTAGAGAGAATAAAGTTATTTTATGACGTCATAGTGTATAAGCCATTATTAGAAAGATGAATTAGAAAAATACAGGAATGAATAAAAACGTACAAATCGAAATTCTATCCAAAACTCGCTTATGCGATTTTGGTTTCTTATGTAAAAAATGGACATTCGAACATAAAACTATACGAACATAAGTATTGCATGAAGACAATGAATCCATATAATGATGGTGTAGGAATTGTTCATTGTTCACTTTTTACACATATATATATATATCGGCTATTGATTGGTGGCGCGGAAAACGCAGTTTAATAATAAACAGGAACACCAGAGAAAATACAAACATCCTTCAAGGTTTAATAGTACCAACGTATCGGAATGCACTAATTCCATCTTCAGGGCTAAAACAATAAAATGCCAAATTCACATACAAAATACAAATTGCTTAATAACAATTTAAAATAAACTTAAAAATTATAAAAAGTAGCTAAGAAAATGTAAAACATTAAAACTAAAAGGTAAATAAATGTGAAGTTAAAAAGTTAAAATTATAAAAAGTAAACGCATTAAAACTAAAACGTAAATAAAATAAACTAGTACCTTAACCAAAACATAGCACATCTATCGATGATTCGTCGGAATTTAGGTCTGGTTTCAGTTTATAAATAAACAAAGACTCCATAATTTTAAGCTTAAGGTCAGAGCTTCCGGCAGCAAGTACGGCGAAATTAGATTGTGAAATTGGGTGGTTATTGTTGTGCGAGTGATTACGTATGAGAGAATTAGGTGGTTTGCCAAGGGGTAAATTTGTACGGACCGACTTACCGAGATGTTCGTAAATACGAGATTTTAAATGTCTTTTAGTTTTACCAATATATGACCCCATACAATGGTCACACTTGTATTGATAAACTATGGATGACTTAAGAAGTGTAGGAATAACATCCTTGTATTTGAATAAATGGTAAATCGATTTAGACGGGGTGAATATAATTTTTATACATAGTTGTGGGTAGAATTCCTTGAGCAATTTTAAAAGTTTGTTTCTAATGTTAAAACTTGAGGTTCCCATATAGGGCAAAGTGAAATACAGGATATCTTTAGGGACTGTAATTAAGTCTCTAGTTGTAGGGCTTATTAGTCTATTTAAGGTTCTGCCTATTGTAGTCTCCACCAGTCTAGAAAGGAAATTATTCTTGGCAAGGAGTTTTCGGATGAAATCTAGTTCATCGTGTAGTTTAAAGTAATCTGAACAGATATTGAAAGCTCTATTGGTCAGAGTCGAAATTAAATTTCGTTTGAAACCTAAAGGGATAAAGGAAGAAAAGTTCGTAGTAAGATTGGTGAATGTCGGCTTTCGGTAAACGGAAGTTTCAAAAGAGGAATTAGTTTTTATTATCTTAATGTCCAAAAAGGACAGAGAGCTATTAGATTCAACTTCTGAAGTAAATTGAATATTAGGGTGCTTAGAATTAAGGTAATTACGAAACAAAGGGATATGGTCTGGTGATTTAAACAGGAGAAAAGTGTCATCAATATATCTTCTATAAAAGCCGGTTTAAAGTTGGAAGGACACTCATTCAACCATTTGACTTCATGATGACACAGAAACGCGTTAGCTAAGGTGGGACCAAGAGGCAGACCCATTTGAACACCTTCAGTCTGTTTAAAATATTCACTGTTAAATATAAATATAAGGTCTTCCACGGAAAATTTTAGTAGTTCTTTCATTTGACCTCTATTAATTAAAACCCTGCACAGTATCAGTATTATTAAAAAGATTGTCAATACATATATCAATAGTTTCTGCAACAGGCACATTGGTAAACAAAGATTTTACATCGAAGCTAGCCATTGTGTAAGAATTATTATTTAATGAGGTAATTTTTCTAACGAAAGAAAAAGAATCCCGTGCTGTATACAAATTATAAGTTATAGGTGATAGTATGGGAACCAAGAATTTTGAAAGGTTATAATTAAAAGTTCCTAGAGCCGATAAAATTGGCCTAAGTGGACAATTAGGTTTGTGTATTTTAGGGAGTCCATACATAATGCCTGGGCTGGATCCAGAAACAAATAATTTAGAAAAAACCGTGTCTGAGATTATATTATTAGATTTAAGTTTTCTAAGATACCTATTAATTTTATCTTCCTGTTTTAAAATATATACCTTAAGCTTAAAATTATGGAGTCTGTTTATTTATAAACTGAAACCAGACCTAAAATCTGACGAATCATCGATAGATCTGCTATGTTTTGGTTAAGGTACTAGTTTATTTTATTTACGTTTTAGTTTTAATGCTTTTACTTTTTATAATTTTAACTTTTTAACCACATTTATTTACCTTTTAGTTTTAATGTTTTACATTTTCTTAGCTACTTTTTATAATTTTTTAAGTTTATTTTAAATTGTTATTAAGCAATTTGTATTTTGTATGTGATTTGGCATTTTATTGTTTTAGCCCTGAAGATGGAATTAGTGCATTCCGAAACGTTGGTACTATTAAACCTTGAAGGATGTTTGTATTTTCTCTGGTGTTCCTGTTTATTATATATACACAGTATATACATATATATATATATATATATATATACACATACATATATATACATATATATACAGGGTGTTTGAAAACTTTCTGTACAAATTGTAATGGGGGATAGGCAACACCAAGACAAACCCTCTTCGTCTATAAGTGTATGTCCGCTGACGTCACCATTCGGCGCGAGAGGGCGCCGCTGCAATTGGCTAAAAGGTGAAGTGGGCTAGACTCGCGCTCGCCGCGGGCATTCTTAAATCGGACGTAGTACGCGTAACATATTTAAAGAAGGAATGTTTATTTAAAGGTGCTGAAAGTTGCGACCGGTAGCATCAATGCATGCCCGACAGCGTCGAAGCATTGACCGACGTACACGTCGAAAGATTCCCGGCATTTCGGGAACAGTTCCAGCGGCGACAGCGATTCTTGCTACGAAGTCTTCTGAGTAAATGGGAGTCTCGTATACGAGGTTCTTCATGTGTCCCCACAGGAAGAAATCGAGGCATGTTAAATCGGGCGATCTCGGTGACCAGGCTACGGGCCCACCCCGGCCTATCCATCGGTCCCCAAAAGTGGCGTTCAGATAATCCCGCACATCGTTGCTGGAGTGTGCTGGGGCCCCGTCGTGTTGAAACCACATTCGTCTACGAATAGCCACGGGAACATCTTCCAGCAGTTCCGGCAACGTTTCTTCAAGAAATATCCGATAAACCCGCCCGTCGAGTCGGGCAGGCAGCAGGTACGGCCCAATCAACTTGCCATGGACGATACCCGCCCAAACATTGACGGCGAACCGTTCTTGATGAGCATGCACCCGTGTAGCATGTGGATTTGGGTGCGCCCACACGTGAGAATTGTGCATGTTAAACACACCCTCACGTGTGAAACAGGCCTCATCTGAGAACAGCACATAAGCTGGAAAATTAGGCTGCACCGCTGTCTGCTGCAGAAACCAGCGTGCGAATTCCACACGAAGAGGGTAATCCCGAGGTTGTAATGCCTGGACTCTGACGATGAAACGATGTAACTGCTGCTCGTGCAACACTCTCCAGACCAGGTCGTGGTTCACACCGAGGATACGTGCAACACCTCGCGTGCTTGCGCTTGGATTGTCCTCAAATCGCCGTAGGATTTCTTCTTCCATGTCAGGAGTGCGCACGTTTCTCTACCTACCAGTGTCATGCATGTTTGCATGGAATGTTCCAGTTTCTCGCAGTCGCCGATGCAAATGCGCAAACGTTTGGTGGTTTGGCACACGTCTGTTTGGGAAGCGCTGTCGGTACAACCTCACAGCAGCTCTTCCGTTTCCATTGGCAGCCCCATACACCATATGCATGTCAGCCATCTCAGCAGTCGTGAAGCGCTCCATGTTACGCGTACTACGTCCCATTTAAGAATGCCCGCGGCAAGCGCGAGTCTAGCCCACTTCACCTTTTAGCCAATTGCAGCGGCGCCCTCTCGCGCCGAATGGTGACGTCAGCGGACATACACTTATAGACGAAAAAGGTTTGTCTTGGTGTTGCCTATCCCCCATTACAATTTGTACAGAAAGTTTTCAAACACCCTGTATATATACATACATATACATACACATATACACACATATATATATATACATTTTTTTTTTTTTTTAAGTTCGGGAAGAACCGATTCGCCTCTATTTAAAAGGGCATATCTCGGCGGAAAAACAAAGAAAAAGTGAGAGGAAAGACAGAGGAAAAAGAAAGGGTGGAGGGGACAGTCGAAGTGGAAAAAGACCAAGGATGACAAGGACTGCAGGGTCGAGCCCCATCATCCTTGCGTGCCAGGGCCGGGAGGACGCACGTGAAACCTCCAGGAACAAGCACGTACAAACGAGCACAAAGAGCACTCAAGAGCACGAGCTTAGAACCCCCTTGCGGGGATATATACATATATATACATATATATATATATATATATATATATATACATACGTGATCAGTCTTTTCATACGTGATCAGTCTTTCCTTGTGAACAGACGTGTTTTATCGAGTGTCCTGTTATCAATTGAATAAGTGGTTTTCGTTGAAGTGTTTTAAAAAAAAAAATAGTGTTCGGTGCATTCATATAAATTACTTCGTGGAGGATATAACTAATAGTGTTGACCAATTTACAGATGGTACCTCCGAGGACACAACGTATGTTATTCATGTCGGTACTAATAACGTTTTAAATTCTAGATCGGAAGAACTGCTGGCTAGGTACAGGGACTTACTAGAGCGATTAAAGGAAAAAACTAATAAGATTGTTTTAACAGGTATACTTCCTCGAATTATCCATCGTAACGATTTCTACAGCAAGGCGACCTATATTAACAATAGCCTAAAGTCTCTTTGCCAACAGGAAGGAGTGCATTTTGAGAATTTTTGGAACAGTTTCTGCGGCAGGAGGGACTTGTTCCTCGGAGATGGACTTCATCTTAATGACGTAGGAGCTGCGCGTTTAGGAAGACTATTTCATTATACTGTCTCTTCTTTTCAGGCTGCCGTAACTCGAACGGTCCCAGCGTAAATTCCATAAATTTCCACTGCGCTCGCGAAGTTGTCGCAATTACAAACAATTTGAAGGTTCTATCCTTAAATGCTCGTAGCCTACGAAATAAAATAAACGAATTTTTTTCTTTAATTGCTTGTAAAGACTATGATATAATTGCGATAAATGAATCGTGGCTTAGCACTGAAACTCGTGACTTTGTAGGGGAGTATCAAATTAAAGGTTATAGACTTTTTGTTAAAAACAGAATAGGTAAGCGAGGAGGCGGTGTTATGTTGTATATCAAAGATAATATAGCGAACGTTATAGAAGTAAAGCACACAATTCCAGAACCGATAGATTCGACTATAGCAGAACTTAAATTGAACGATTTCAAACTTCTTGTTGCGGTTATATATAGGCCCCCTAATCAAACAGCTGATACGGACGAAGCGTTATATCGTGAACTAAAGCTTTATCGAGTGTCCTGTTATCAATTGAATAAGTGGTTTTCGTTGAAGTGTTTTAAAAAAAAATAGTGTTCGGTGCATTCATAACTAAATTACTTCGTGCTACTAATCATTCATTAACGAATATATTTCATTTATTGTCGTTATTCAATACTATATTATTTGATCAAACGTGGCTTGCCGTGTTGTTTTTCAAATCTATCAAAAAACGTGCTGACATAAGGTTCATTTTTCCTTCCTTCGAGAGGTCAGGTAGAGTGTTGTCCAGCACCGTGTGAAGAAAAGGGAAAAAGGTCGGGTCAAATCGCGGACAGATAAGTGTTATAAATACTCTTCTTTTACAGATCTTTTGTCGGTAGCTTAATTCTATATGCATTTAGTATAAATTTGTGTTACAAGAACCTGTTTCTGCGTTTCAAAAACGCGGTAGACCTACATTGTAATTTATTAATTTCCAAAAGCTCGTATTTTTGTTTTTGTTTTTTTGGTTGTTTAACTAATTAAAAGCATGGCACCCCCGTCAAGTACTTGCAGTCGCTGTGAAGGGAAATTTGCCGCTTACGCGTTTACAATGGCTAATAATAATGAACAGTTAGTTTGCAGGTGGTGCTCAAACTTAAAAGTGCTGAGGAACGAGTTAGAACGTGAGAAGGAGGCCAGAGTAAGCCTTGAAGAAAGGGTGATGCTCCTGACGGCAAAATTAGAATCCCTTGAGACTCCAGTTGCGACCCCTCCTGCCTCAGTTTCTATTAATAATATAAATAGTATTAATAGCCCTCTCTCTTCTCCTAGTTCCCAACCCTTCGTTCGAGTGCGTAATGGAGCCCCATTGAGAAAACCTAAGACATGTCTATCAGTAATAACAAACAATAAGTTTTCTGTTTTAGGTTTTGAAGATGATGATGAACCGGAAATACGACTCGTTGGCGATTCCATTGTTCGAGGACAGCTCGAGGAATTCTGTGGGAGAAACCCTCGTCGTAGGCGCCGTTACTGCTTCCCTGGTGCAAGGGTGGAGGATCTAACTAATAGTGTTGACCAATTTACAGATGGTACCTCCGAGGACACAACGTATGTTATTCATGTCGGTACTAATAACGTTTTAAATTCTAGATCGGAAGAACTGCTGGCTAGGTACAGGGACTTACTAGAGCGATTAAAGGAAAAAATTAATAAGATTGTTTTAACAGGTATACTTCCTCGAATTATCCATCGTAACGATTTCTACAGCAAGGCGACCTATATTAACAATAACCTAAAGTCTCTTTGCCAACAGGAAGGAGTGCATTTTGAGAATTTTTGGAACAGTTTCTGCGGCAGGAGGGACTTGTTCCTCGGAGATGGACTTCACCTTAATGACGTAGGAGCTGCGCGTTTAGGAAGACTATTTCATAATACTGTCTCTTCTTTTCAGGCTGCCGTAACTCGAACGGTCCCAGCGTAAATTCCATAAATTTCCACTGCGCTCGCGAAGTTGTCGCAATTACAAACAATTTGAAGGTTCTATCCTTAAATGCTCGTAGCCTACGAAATAAAATAAACGAATTTTTTCTTTAATTGCTTGTAAAGACTATGATATAATTGCGATAAATGAATCGTGGCTTAGCATTGAAACTCGTGACTTTGTAGGGGAGTATCAAATTAAAGGTTATAGACTTTTTGTTAAAAACAGAATAGGTAAGCGAGGAGGCGGTGTTATGTTGTATATCAAAGATAATATAGCGAACGTTATAGAAGTAAAGCACACAATTCCAGAACCGATAGATTCGACTATAGCAGAACTTAAATTGAACGATTTCAAACTTCTTGTTGCGGTTATATATAGGCCCCCTAATCAACAGCTGATACGGACGAAGCGTTATATCGTGAACTAAAGCGAATAATCGGTAGTGAGCAGGCTTTAGTTATGGGTGACTTTAATTGCGCTAACGTAAATTACGATACAATGCAGGGAGACGCGGAAGGTAATCGTTTAGTTAATTTTCTCAAGGATAGCTTTCTTATTCAAAAGGTTGGGGAACCTACGAGGTTGGACAGTATTTTAGATTTAGTAATAACTACGGATGATAGGCTAATTACTGATCTTCAAATAATAGAACCGTTGGGCAATAGCGATCACAATATGGTAGAGTTTGTCCTCTCAGTAAGTCACTCGAAACCAGGTAACTCGACGAAAATTCCTAATTTCCAGCACGCAGACTTTACTAAATTTCGAAATAAATTGTCACACGTCAATTGGGAAAACGTGATGGGGAACTCCAACGCAAAACTAATTTGGGAATCGTTCGAAACAGTATTTAGGACTATAAATGAGGAATGTGTACCGTACAAAATTAAGCGTGCGAAAGTAAACAACAAGCCCCTGTGGTTTACTTCTAGAGTAGGAGACATTATAAAGAGTAGAGATAGGGCTTATAGGCTACATAAGTGCGATAAAGACAATTTGTGGTTACGAAACAACTACATATCTCTAAGGCGTGAAGCGAAAAGTGTAATAAAAAAGTCCAAGCGCGAATTTGAAATCTCCATAGCTTGTGACGGTAAAGAAAACCCCAAGCGATTCTTTCAATACGTCAATAATAGAAATCCAGTAAAAAGCGTCTTGGGGCCTTTGAAAAATCTAAACGGAGATCTAGTTTCTGAAAAGAAAGAAATGGCTACCTTGCTAAACGAATTTTTTACGTCAGTTTTTACTATAGAAGATGTAACAAATATCCCTACGGTCACGGACATAATACCGTTTGATAATGGTAATATTTTGGATAATATAGTGGTTAGTGAAGGGGAGGTAACGCGCTATATTGATAAAATGAAAACGCGTAAATCACCGGGGCCGGATTCCATATATCCCATACAACTAAAAGAATTAAAAGATAGCATTGTTGTGCCGCTAACAAAGATTTTTAATGCGTCTATTTCTGAAGGGTGCGTACCAGATAATTTCAAGTTAGCAAACGTAACACCTAACTTTAAGAAAGGCGATAAAGGTGCGGCGGGAAATTATAGACCAATCAGTTTAACGTCTGTTGTAGGTAAGCTACTGGAATCAATAATTAGGAT
>JAJOZX010008822.1:2500-5000 GCA_023014485.1 Bathynomus jamesi | reverse complement strand
TATATACATAAATATATATATATATATACATAAATATATACATATATATATACACATACATATATATATATACACATATATATATATACATATATATACACATACATATATATATATATACATATACACATACATATATATATATACATACATATATATATACACATACATATATACATATATACATTATACATATATATATATATACATATATACATATACATATATATATATATATATACATATATACATATATAAGCAAACAACCACAAGGAAAAGGAAACACAAAGTCCGAGCGCTTTCGTGATATATTCACATTATCAAGGAGGAATAATGTGAATATATCACGAAAGCGCTCGGACTTTGTGTTTCCTTTTCCTTGTGGTTGTTTGCTTATTAATAAGGTCACGTGTTATTTTGTGATTCTAGTGCATATACATATATATACATATACATATATATACACATATATATACATATACATACATATATATATACATATATATATATATATATACATATATAATGTTATAATGTTTCAGACCAACAAAGACCCTAGGATCCACTCATGGCTGGTCTACCTGTGTTCGTAATCGTGTATTGTGTATGTCCTCCGTGGTTGCGGAGGGGACCTACAATTTTACGTGGGTTCCGAACCACAAGAACATAAGAAACTTATTTAAAAACTGCCGGTAAATTGGCAACGACCAATTTTTACGAAACTAAATAATTATCAATTTAAAAATAATTAATTATCGGTTTAAAACTAAAGATAGAATCTCTCGGTCCAGAGGAGCAAGTCATAATAGACTACTATCCACAAATATGTTACATTCTATATCTATTTATAACGGACATGCAAATATATCAGATCCAAAGAATCCAGTCAATTTCATTACGGTATCCATCAAGTCACGGTCCATATCGATTGCGGACCAAGTCAAAATTTACAACCATATACATTATCAATTTAAAAATAATTAATTATCGATTTAAAACTAAAGATAGAATCTCTCGATCCAGAGGATCAAGTCATAATAGACTACTATCCACAAATATGTTACACTCTATATCTATTATATAACGGACATGCAAATATATCAGATCCAAAGAATGCAGTCAATTTCATTACGGTATCCATCAAGTCACGGTTCATATCGATTGCGGACCAAGTCAAATTTACAACCATATACATTACAATATATACACTTACGAGGAAAAGTGTAGGTGTGGCTGTAAAGACTGTACAGTAATGTAGAAATGTTTGTGCACCCATTATGGGTCTCATTTAAAGGTGTTTGTGGGGCAAGTGAAGATAATGAGTTTTTCAATACCTCACAGTACTATGGGGGGCACCGCTCGGCAGAGGAATCTCTTTAAATGGGGTGTGTAAGGAGAGAGAGTATCCCCTAACCCAAGACGCTGCCTCCCTATATCCCACAACACTTGTGGTGAGCTGTGGGATCTATCCCCACAAAGCCTTAATTTTACTACCTTAAACTATACCCTTTCTATCAACATGCGCGTCCAATCGATTCTTAAACATGTTTATAGACGTGCTACTAATTACTTCTACGAGCAAACTATTCCAGCTATTTACTATTCTATGCGTAAAAAAGTTTTTCGCAACTGCTGTCTCGAACCTTCTACTTGTCAACTTACACCCGTTATTTCTAGTGCTATTATATTGAGATATTTCGAAAAAGCTATCTCTATCTACGTTATCAAACCCATTCATAATTTTGAAAACCTGGATTAGATCACCCCTTAACCTCCTAGTCTCGAGTGTAGTCAATTTTAACTCTTTAAGCCTATCCTCGTACGACTTTGACCTAAGAGACGGAATCATCTTAGTTGCTCGTCTTTGAACTCTTTCGATTTTGTCTATATCTTTGCGCATATGCGGATTCCAAAATTGGACCGCGTACTCCAAATGGGGTCTAACTAATGATTTATAAAGTGGAACTATAATATCGCGCGATTTGTACTCAAATTTCGAGCTATAAAACCTAACACTTTGTTCGCCTTATTGACCGCCGCTGTACTTTGTTTCGCTACTTTTAAATCACCAGTGACTATAACTCCTCCTAAATCTTTTTCCTGCTCTACGCTTGTTAAATCTTTCCCTGACATACTATACGCAAAATTACCGTTACGCGAACCTATATGCATAATTTTCCACTTATCCACGTTAAATCTCATTTGCCATGTGACTGACCAACAACGATTTTATTCAGATCTTCCTGAATTTTACCTCTATCTTCGTCATTAATCGCCCTACCACCCAGCTTCGTGTCATCCGCAAGCTTTGAAACTGTACTGACAGGGCCGACATCTAAATCGTTAATATATATAAAAAAAGCAAGGGGCCCAATACAGAACCCTGAGGAACGCCACTCGCTACATTAGCCCAACACGACTCCGCTCCATCAACGACCACCCTCTGTTTCCTGCCTCGCAACCATTCTTCTAGCCAATTTATTACTACACTCCTGATTCC
>JAJOZX010008821.1:162500-167897 GCA_023014485.1 Bathynomus jamesi | reverse complement strand
ACCTATTTATATATATAAAAATACCATATATATATACACTATATATATATATACACACTATATATATATATATATATTTTTTTTTAGTTCACCGGAAGAACCGTTCGCCTCTATTTAAAAGGGCATATCTAGCGGAGAAAAACAAAGGAAAGTGAGAGGAAAGACAGAGGAAAAAGAAAGGGTGGAGGGGACAGTCGAAGTGGAAAAAAGACCAAGGACTGCAGGGTCGAGCCCCATCATCTTTGCGTGCTAGGGCGCGGAGGGCGCACGTGAAACCTCCAGGAACAAGCACGTACAAACGACGAGCACAAAGAGCACTCAAGAGCACGAGCTTAGAACCCCTTGCGGGGGTATATATATATACACACTATATATATATATATATATAATATAATATACACACACTATAGAATATATATATATATATATACACTATATATATATATATATATATATTATATATATTATATATATAATATATATATATATATATATATATATGTAAAAATGAACCATAAATAATTCCCATATTCCTATATTATTATCCTTCATGTAATTCTTGTATTCATTTATATAGTCTCTGTATCCATTGTAAGAAAAAGTATCCATTTTAAAAATTCATGTGTTATATGGTTTCATGTATTTATATAATCCTGTATATTCTTATATATTTAACTTATATAATGCCTATACTCATATGTATTGTACGTGTGTGTATTCATTTTTACATAAGGACCAAAATCGCCCAACGCAAGTTTGGATAAAATTTTTGATTTGCTTTCTACTTTGCTAATAATTGGTGACCTGTTTTTTTTAAAATCTCATAATCATTTTTTTAGATTTCGCTTAAAAGGAATCCTGCTTAAGCTTGCAATGTTCACATTTTGTATACACTCTCTTTCGTTATAAACAATGAGATCATGTCTTGCCTAAGCATTAAATTGTACATCTTAAACCTTAAAATTTCACTCATATGCATATTTTAGTGTAAAGTAAGATGCATAGTCCGATTTCCACTTATTAACTTGGCAGATCATGATAACATCAGATCTGAAAGTCGCGGTTTAAGATAAAAATATGGTTTCGTCTTCAAATATTTTGTTTACTCGTTCCAGCCTTACCACAGCTAAAAAATTTACTTATTTTCAAATATTGTGCAAAAATAATAGCCTTTTAGCATTTAATAATAATAATGTTAGCAGTTTGGGTATAAACCACTAAAATTATTCCACTGTCATTCAGAAGCTAATCAGAGGCTGAGCACTACCTGTATATTTTAGCAGTAAATTTACAGTTGGAGAAACTTTTTATTGTCCCCTTCGAGCCTTGCTCTCTTCAGAAGAACTTAGTCGTTAAAACTTTCCGGATACGCTATAAGAATCCGGAACCTTCAGCATTTTTAGTAAGTCTATCAGAGTCCTCCGAGCCACTATAGAAGAACTCGGAGAGTAATATAGAAGAAAACTACTTCAAGTCACACATCCGTTGCTGCCACCTAACTAGAACCCCCGTCGACTTCGAACCAACACGGGCCATAGACGGAGGGGTTAACACTGGCGACCCTTTAACCAGGATCTTCACGACTCCAGGATTTCTTCCAGTCTTTCAGACCCTGGAACCAGAACCAACACCCAGTTGACCGGCGTGTCACGACTTCTAGTTCGTCACATCCACCCAGTTGACCGGCGTGTCACGACTTCTAGTTCGTCACATCCACCCAGTTGACCGGCGTGTCACGACTTCTAGTTCGTCACATCCACCCTTGGACTGGCGTGTCACGACTTCTAGTTCGTCACATCCACCCTTGAACCAGTGCGTCACGACTCCAAGTTCTCCACGCCTAGTTTTCATCCAGGAACAAGTGGCCAGCAAGACACGTCTTCAGGACACGTCTCTAAGGATTTCGCCGTAGGAATCTTGTTAAGTACAAAACTCTTTTAAAATAATTTCTAAACATTTGAAAAGTCATTATTATTATTAACAGTTAATATTTAATATTGAGCCAGAATTAACACAAAACACAGTGAACACTTCAGACACCAGTGATACATTTTTGTTTTATTGAAAACAATATTGTCACAATTATTTTCACAGTTATTTTCACAGTTATTTTCAGTTATTTTCAGTTATTTTTACTATTCTAGTTAGTATAGTATAATTTTATTTAATGTACCAAACATAGTATTACCATACCTTCACGTACATTCGAGTGAAATTTTGTTACATTTTTTTATTATTTATTTTGTTTGCAATCTTTTCAAATTTTCCCCGAGTTAGGCAAATTGTTGTGCATTATTTTTTTTAGATAGTGTAGTTAGGAAAACCCCTTAAGTGATCATTCCATAAATTAAGATCGGTCAAGCAGACCTAATTAGAACACATTAATAAGTACCTTCACATATGAGCGATTCAGACGGTGCGCTTTCTGACATCGAAAATTTACCTACACCCATTTTCCACCTACCCGCGCCCTTCAAACATACTCCCAAACACACAAGCCAATATGTCTCAGTCTCAAACCCCGCCCCAGCATACATTAACTTAGGCAGACTAGTAAACCTTCCTCATACTGTTTTAATTTTAAGGGGACCATAGATAATCGTTTGTTGAACCACGCGTAAGACCTTGGGTTGAATCTTAGAGCAACATTTCTTACGCGAAAATATTACCGATAATGATATAAAAATTAGGGAAGCAAAAAGATTTATTGACCCGAAAGAAGGGAATGCTCATGACACAGTCACTTACGTCCCATCAATTAGCGAAGCTACAACATGGGACGATTTTAAACAAAACTTATTAGAATTTTTTAAAGAAATAACCCTTGCACAACCCTTAGCCACGTTAGAAGCAGTCTTCCAAGCTAAATGGAAGAAAGAGGAACACGAAGATTTAAACAATTTTATTACACGTACACAAACTTGTAGGAGAAGCCTCCGGGGCCGCAGAAAATGCATGTGGCATAACTTTCACTTCGAAACAAAGAAATCTAATAGTAGCCACAACCATTTACCAAAACCTACCCGGAGCACCTAAAAAAAAGTTTCAGGAGTTTTTAAATGTTGACAAACCTGTAAGTGTAGCCATAAACAAAACACGGGAACATTACCCCGATTTAGCAAACCAGAACTACCGAAAGAGTAGAGAAACCCTGTACATTATATTCAGCAGCAGCAGCCACAACACCAACAGCAACAACAACAACCCTATAAATCGAGGCTAATGCAGGGAACACCCCAGAAACAAGCCCCCCAAACCCAGAATACACGCCCTCCTCCACAGTGTTTTAACTGCGATAGTTTTGGGCACATGATAAGTCAATGTAATTACCCCTCGTATTGCTCCCATTGTCACGAACATGGTCATCGCCGTGGCGATCGCCAAAAGTGTGCTGATAAAGCCCCTGCAGGGTATAGACCCCACTTCAGAAACCAAACCAACCACGTTCCCAAAACGTATCCCAAAAGTCAACCAATCCCCAGAAACCAGTCCATTCCCAGCCTCAGTCGAACTACCAACCCAATAGATCACGACCACAGGGTCAACCACACTCTTACCCCATGTACAAACCTCAATACAACCAGCAAGGTCAACTAGTTCGGTACGTAGAAGTACCCGGGGAGGAATCATTTTCCCCAGAGAACAGTTTTCAAGAACACCCTCCAGCGTATGATATTCCCGTATAATATGACCCAGGTCCTCCCATAGAAGACCATTCGAGCCCTTTTTTAGACCCTACATTGGAGGCGGCAGTTCAACCTCCTCCCTCCTAAATTACAGTAATGAGCCCAGATACGCCCACAAACTCCCCATCAGGATAATAGGTGCGGACCTCCTAGATTTAATAATAAACTGTAGCACCGATAACCAAGAATTAACTGCTCTCCTAGATACAGCAGCACACGCGACGTTAATTAAGAAAATGTGTAGATGAATTACTAGAGAGTACAAATTACAAATATGAACTTAAGTCACACATCCGTTGCTGCCACCTAACTAGAACCCCCGTCGACTTCGAACCAAACACGGGCCATAGACGGAGGGGCTAAATATATATATATATATATATATATATATATATATATATATATACACACACACACATATATATATATATGTATAGAAACGACGTAAGTATAGAGGAGTGTTCTGCACACGAGGAAGAGAAATAACAAACATGAAAAATAAGGCACCCGCCGGGAATCGAACCCAGGATCTTCCAATTGCCGGTCAGACGTGCTAACCACTACACCACGGAGCCACGATAGTCAGAAGTTGTAACTCTCCTAATAGGGCAGAAACCAATGCCTTGAGAGGGCACCCTCGCAAATCGTGAATATGTACATTTAACTGCAATGACCGCGCAGTATATTAACGTATAGAACGACGTAAGTATAGAGGAGTGTTCTGCACACGAGGAAGAGAAATAACAAACAAATGAAAAATAAGGCACCCGCCCGGGAATCGAACCAGGATCTTCCAATTGCCGGTCAGACGTGCTAACCACTACACCACGGAGCCACGATAGTCAGAAGTTGTAACTCTCCTACATAGGGCAGAAACCAATGCCTGAGAGTGCACCCTCGCAAATCGTGAATATGTACATTTAACTGCAATGACCGCGCAGTATATTAACGTATAGAAACGACGTAAGTATAGAGGAGTGTTCTGCACACGAGGAAGAGAAATAACAAAACAAATGAAAAATAAGGCACCCGCCCGGGAATCGAACCCAGGATCTTCCAATTGCCGGTCAGACGTGCTAACCACTACACCACGGAGCCACGATAGTCAGAAGTTGTAACTCTCCTACATAGGGCAGAAACCAATGCCTTGAGAGGGCACCCTCGCAAATCGTGAATATGTACATTTAACTGCAATGACCGCGCAGTATTAAACGTATAGAAACGACGTAAGTATAGAGGAGTGTTCTGCACACGAGGAAGAGAAAT
Organism: Bathynomus jamesi; assembly: GCA_023014485.1. Classification (NCBI taxonomy): domain Eukaryota; kingdom Metazoa; phylum Arthropoda; class Malacostraca; order Isopoda; family Cirolanidae; genus Bathynomus; species Bathynomus jamesi. The sequence continues at coordinate 162,945 of JAJOZX010008821.1, read as the reverse complement.
AACAAACAAATGAAAAATAAGGCACCCGCCCGGGAATCGAACCCAGGATCTTCCAATTGCCGGTCAGACGTGCTAACCACTACACCACGGAGCCACGATAGTCAGAAGTTGTAACTCTCCTACATAGGGCAGAAACCAATGCCTTGAGAGGGCACCCTCGCAAATCGCCGTAAGTTTCCATACATAGGAAAAATTAAACGTTTGTTTTTATGTTTCAGATACCCTAAGAATATGCGTTTGACGAAAGAGCAACGAATTGAAATCATACTGATGGCTGGGTCGGGAAGCAGTCGCATGGTTGCAATGAACTTTAACAGACAACATGGAACGAACATCACACACGACACTGTGGCAAAACTTATTAACAAGTTTCAGAAAACTGGAAATGTTGCAGATCAACCGCGAAGTGGTCCAAGACGTACAGCCACCGATGAAGACACAACAG
>JAJOZX010008821.1:152500-155000 GCA_023014485.1 Bathynomus jamesi | reverse complement strand
GGTATACATATGTCCAGGGATAAGCAATGTCCAGTTTGTCCCTTTAGTGGATCCCCAAAAGATCTATCTGCCACCTTTTCACATTAAACTTGGTTTAATGAAGAATTTTGTTAAAGCAATGGGTAAAGTCAATTCTGAAGGGTTCCAATACCTTTCAAGGAAATTTCCGAAGGTTACTGCAGCAAAATTGAAGGAAGGAATTTTTGTTGGGCCACAAATAAGGGAGGTTTTGAATGACACTGAATTTGAAAAAGTCCTAAGTCCGCTGGAATTGAAGGCTTGGCTGGCGTTCAAATGGATATATGAAACTTTCTTGGAAGCAACAAGTCACCTGCGTATAAGGATGGAGTCAAGAACCTCCTTGATGCCTTCAAAGAAATGGAGTGTCGAATGTCGTTAAAAATTCACTTCCTGCATTCCCACTTAGATTTCTTTCCTGAAAACCTTGGTGCAGTGAGTGACGAGCAAGGAGAGCGCTTCCATCAAGATATTCAGATGATGGAGAAGCGCTACCAAGGATATTGGAATGAAAGCTTGATGGCGGACTATTGTTGGATGCTGTATCGTGACAATCCAGGCCAAATTTACAAAAGGAAATCACACTCACAGCGCTTTTAATAAAATAATGTATATATTCTTTATTTATAAGTACATTGAATAAGGTATATGATGTATTTGTTGTTTAGCATTCCTAAGTGTGATCTACATCCATAAATTTTCTTATAGCAATATCAAAAACTTAAAAATATCAAAACCAGTGTATCTATATAACTATACGTGCTAGAAAAGAAATAAAACCAGATTCGGAATCAGCGCGAAAAATGCATTAAGAAAAGTGTGATCATGTTTGTGATGAGAAAAAAAGGTTTCATTTTGTTGGCCAGTGTAATTAGAGCAAATATAAGACTGAACGAAAAATATGTTTTAAAACAAAGCGACTTAAATTCTATTTAAGACATATATTGGTTAAGAATATAGGGATTTCAGTGGCTGAGGGACCTCCTTTCTCTGATTTTCAATGATTTGAAAGGCCAGTTCTCTCTCTTCCTCACTCTTTGTGAGCTTCTCATTAAACTCTGTAGCCAGTTTGACTCCTCGTTCAGCACAGTCGTTGATTACTTTGACTGCCATGACCCGATAACGGTGCTCCTGAATGTCTTCAAGTTTCTTGGGAATTTCTATTTTCAAACACTTGAAGAAATCTTGTGTTTGAGTTGTGACAAAATGGGTAATCTTTAAGTCATTGGGGTTTTGCAACATTCGGTGGTCCACCTTTCTTGCCCTCACTTTTCGAGGAGGCGCGTGGTGAAGGTTGTGGAGCATTAGAACCTTATCATCTTCAGTCACGAGGTTTGAGAAAAAGCCAAATCCTACAAGATCCTCACTCAAGTACCAACCATGGTTCTGAAGTTTTTTGAGGGCTGTAGCACCCACTTCCTTATCAACCTGGATCTTGTAGATATGTAGCATCTTGAGGAGGGCCAAATCATTTGCTGGAGCATCAATTCCAACTGGAGATGTATACCAAGCTTGAAGATAAACTGTCACTGAAAAGGCGTTTATTCGTATCAGAGCTTGTTTTTCATGAGGGGTGAGAAGGAATTGGTTCCTAAATAAGTAAATTTTTAAGGAATAGATGCCCTTTCCCATCTATCTAGCTCTGCTGTAAGCTCCTGGGTAGTGGAATCTGCTATCAGAGCCTTTATTTGTTTTAGGCATTGGACAACCAAGGAAGATAAGTGCAAGTTCTAAGTATTCCCTGTAGTCACCTCGAGTGTGGCCCTCTTGAAGTTTGGAGTTGATGAAAGAAATAAGCTTGGCTCTGTGCTTCAAGATCCAATGATCTAAAGATTCTGAGGTGAGATCATTGGGTTCATAGGGCTTGTAATTCTGCTGATCAATGTTATCCCAACAATCTCTGAATCGATTGAATAAGGGAATTTGTGGACCTGAAGAAGAGAAAAACATGTCAAAAACTGCAGTGATAAGAAGCTCGTGGATATGGTGGCGGCATGCCAGAAAAAGTGATCTCTGAAGGGCCTTTTGGATGATGGTACAAGCCCCAGCATGGATACCTGTATTGCTTGCAGTAGTATCAAAACAAAGGCCTGCTACCCGCTCATTTACTTGTGGCCATTGCTTCAAGACATCTAAAACTACTCTCCCCATTTCTTCTCCCGTTCCAGAAATAAGCTTTGGAATAGACAGTAATTTTTCTAATTCGCCTGCACCAGTCACAACAATGGGCATTACATCAATCTTACCCCCATGCATGGATGGAAGAAGCTTTCCATCAAAATGAATTATTAAAGGGGTATTTGGTTGGAAACTGGCTTTAATGTCTTCTCCCATCTGCATCCGTGTATCAAAACAAAGGCCTGCTACCCGCTCATTTACTTGTGGCCATTGCTTCAAGACATCTAAAACTACTCTCCCCATTTCTTCTCCCGTTCCAGAAATAAGCTTTGGAATAGACAGTAATTTTTCTAATTCGCCTGCA